>QEPC01001884.1:867143-894710 GCA_003113815.1 Sphenodon punctatus | reverse complement strand
TGTACACAGCTTTTCTTAAAATCACAACATTCAATTGCTTATAAAATCAGTTCCCTTTATCCATTCTTTCTGAAATTTGGTAAACATAATGCCCTTCTGTTAGGGGTACAATCTTGCCATGTTTCTTAAGAGTTGAAAAAGAAAAAAAGTTATACCCAGAAATACATTTTTCAGTGTTTCCCCATTATTTCAGGAAAATTTGTTTTTGTTTTTGTTCACATTATTATTATTTGTCGTTTTTATTACAATAACAAAAATGAAAGCAAAGACAAAAAATTTCATTTTCATTATCATAATAACAAAAATAAATTACACACCCCTATTAATCAAATTCATTAGTTCCGGCTAGCTGAAGCTCCTGGACCAAGTGCGCTCCTGGACCAAGTGCGCAGGCACACACAGCCTGCCTGGATGATGAACTCATCGTATGTGTGTCATCCTACCGACTTTCAGTAATGTCAGTTATATCAAATTCCTTCCTATTATCTGGATTTTTAAGACTAGGATATAAACAAAAAATTCTTCCCTTCACATTTATTTGTTATCATAAGCTTGGATGATGGCATGATAACGTGTACATTTAAGAGCTGTACATTTAAGAGTTTGCACTGAATGCCTGTGGCAGCTTTCACTTGTCTCTGAGTAGACTGGCTTCCTGACTTCAGAAGCGTAAGCTGCCTCACTTAACCTAATCACACTGGAATGTAGACACAGTGTTCCTCAAAACCAAAACCTTCACATTCATACCACCAGTACAATCAACTGATCCCACTCAGAACTCTCAAAAGGCTCACCGAATCTTTGGGGCTTCTATGATGCATATCGAAATTTTTCTCTTTTTCAAATCCATCCTTAGACTCTGAAGTCTTCAATGATCCGTGAAGATCCATGCAGTGCTGACTCATTGGGCTGCATCCTGAACTTGAGTAGAAAGTCTCTAGAGTGTGCACCTGATCCAGTTCAGATGCGTGTCCTGTAGCCTGCCTTTTCCAAAAGGCTCAGAGCAGGTAACAATAATAAATGCAACACAGAAAACCTGCTTATGGTTTTGTAGTTCAAAACCTTTAATAGTGCAAATGGTGGTCTGCAAATGTGATCTTTCTATGTGTTTACCCTTCCAGTGTCAGTGGAGGCTCTCGCCTCAACTGGCAACAAGAAAGATTAAACTTAAACCCTGTTCCTTTCTGCCAAGATAGAACACAAAAAGGGACTCTTGGCACTTACAAATCTTCACCTGAATCTGCTGCTTTCCCGGTAGTATTGGAGACCAGGGTGGGACCCAGCCCAAGGACTGGGACATGTTCCTTCAGGAACAGTGTTTCCTAGGAGGACGAGCCCTGCAGATTAGTCTATTTAAGTTAAGCCATCTAAACTGCTGTGAATGAACTACCTCAGAAAGGAAATCAGACTGGAACCGTCAACATTGTGGCATGTGTGTGATGAGGAAAAGTCAAAAATCCAAACAAACAAACTGAACAGCTGGAAACTTAAATATCTGAAGTGGCTGTCTGATCAAAGTGGGTCTGGTATCCGCTCTGTCAGATTTGGTTTGAAGTGGTCAAATTCAATGGCTGCTATAGTAACTTTGAATATTTGTTTCACCACTTCATGCAGTGCAGCTCACAAGAAGATTTGTAAGTGGCAAGAGTCCCTTTGTCGACGCACCCCCCAAAGAAGATGAGGACACATCCATGGGTTGTAACGGCCACGCTCTTTATTAATTATTTCCATAAACAAGGGGGGAAGGGGTACCCCTCCCACTTCCCCCCTTTAAACTAGGGTCCTACCTAATAAGTATCCCTAACTATTTCCCAACCACAGGAGGTTCCCACCAGCCCTTACCTGGTGCAACCCTGTCCCTCCGGCGCCCCTTTTTCCACATTGTCAGGTTAAGCCTGAGAGGAATCCTCCTGTGCCACACGTTGAAACTTCTTCAACATACACCCGCCCCGATCCAGGTTTCCCCGGACCAGAGTGGGTTTTTCGTACCTAACCCCCGCCCTTGGGGGCGGTGGGGTTAAACAACAAGTGTGAGAACACCATAACCCTCTGTTTGGCACATGGTCTGCCCAGGGCCTCGGCCGTTCGCTTCTCGCCCTTGAGCTGGCCATGCAGTGGGTCGCACTGTGCAGCTATGCATGGCCTTACCCATCCCTTAAGGAGATGTTCCTAATCATACTATGCTATCTATTAACTTTATTCAACACTTTCTTAAACAATTGGCCTTAACTCAGGCCACCGCCAAAGCGTGCAACAATTACTCCTACCACCGGCAAATTTGCAACCTCACTCCTTCGGTCGAATCAGCAATTTACTCCGGGAAAGGCAAAAAAAACCTAGCCGCTACTTAGCCAATTCGGCTTAAGGAAAATTCCTTTCTGGTCCTAAGTTGGCGACCAGTTTTGCTTTGAGTGGTACTTTTATAAAGGGGTGGGTGGGTACGCGTCCTTCCCTGCTCCATGCGTGGCCGCAATTGAGGCGCGCGAGCAGGGCAGACTAAAACGGCGCCCGGGAGATCCCCGCTCTCGTGAGGATCCCGGGCGCACCTTCCTGCTTGCCAGGCAACCACGTCTTCCCTGCTCACAGGGAGCCTGACAGCCTCCCCACTTCCTTCCTCATCCTCTTCTACCCCTGGGAGGTAGAACCCCCACCGCCCTAAGCGCAGAGGGGACTTTTCATCTTCTATCTAGGCAGAAAGGAACAGGGTTTAAGTTTAATCTTTCTTTCTGCCAGCTGAGGCAAGAGCCTCCACTGACACTGAAAGTGTAAACACATAGAAAGATTACATTTGCAGGTCACCATTTGCACTATTAAAGGTTTTGACCTGCAAAACCATAAGCAGGTTTTCTGTGTTGCATTTATTATTGTTACCTGCTCTGAACCTTTGGGAAAAGGCAGGCTAAATATAAATAAATAAATCAAACAAATAAGCAGACAGATGAGCAATCAAGGAGAAAAACCTCCAAGAACAAGTGAGTCCACGTTTTTGATTTTTCATCTACCCATAATAGCATGTTTGTCTAAAAATGTAGGGTTTTTTTCTTCTGGAATTATATGCATATTTAAAATCAAGGTTTCTTGTAAGAAGTTTGACAAACACATGCATTCAGGACAGCTCTTGAGTTTAGCATGAGACAAAGCATACCAAAAACCTGCTGCCACTGAAGCTGAAAATACTGGATGTACTTTGAAAAGTAATTCCTTTAAAATTATAGTGCCTATTTTCTCCTTGACCTCACTTACTTGTATGCAGGCCCAAACTACCCTTCATGGCTTGCTTGCTTATTTATTTATTTATTTAAAAAAATTATACCCTGCCCCCCTTGCCACAGGCAACCTGGGGCGGCTAACATAAAAGATGAACACAATAAAATATCATAAAACATAATAAAACATCAATAAAAAATAAAAACCAACCCCCTCTCCCTCCCCACCCTTTACCCCTCCCCCTCGCCAAATGCCTGACAGAACAACCAGGTCTTACAACTCCTTTGGAAAGCTGGGAGGTCCGGGGCCAGACGGGTCCCCACTGGGAGAGAGTTCCAAAGGTGCGGCGTGGACACTGAGAACGCTCTATTCTGTATGGCCCGCCGGAAAACCTGGGGAACCTCCAGTGTGGTGGCCCTGGATGACCGCAGGGGCCAGACTAGGAGCCGGGAGTGAGGCAGTCTCGCAAGTAGACAGGGCCCAGACTGTGTAAGACTTTATAGTCAAAACCAACACATTGAATTGAGCCCCGAAGACTATTGGCAACCAGTGCAGAGACCAGAACACTGGTGTAATGTTCTCCCTGCGGCCCAGTCCCACTAAGAGCTGGGCTGCCACATTCTGCACCAGCTGCAGCTTCTGAGCCATCACCATAGGTATCCCCACGTAGAGTGCATTACAGTAGTCTAGTCGAGAGGTGATAAAAGCATGGATGATCATGGCCAGGTCAGGAACTGAAACCAATGACTGAAGACGCCACACCAGATGTAACTGGAAGAAAGCACTCCTTGCCACAGCCTCCACCTGGAGATCCAGGCAGAGCTGCACATCAAGGAGCACCCCTAATCTCCGTACCTGGAAAATCAGCAGAGGACAGATCCCNCTAGCAAGGGTCTCCACTCTCCAGTTGCCATCCCTACCTACCACCCCCAAATAAGGGCAGGATTTTCACGTGCCAGCCAGGGTCTCTCCATTGCCATCCCTCCCTAGCACCCCAAGGAGGACAGGATTTGCACGTGCCAGTCAGGGTCTTTCTAGTTGCCATCCCTAGCGCCCCAAAGAGGATACGATTTGCACGTGCCAGCCAGGGTCTCTCCCTTGCCATCCCTAGCACCCAAAGAAGGGCAGGATTTGCACGTGCCAGCAATAGGGATGGACAAACAGAACTGAGTTCAGAAATTCGGTTTGGTTCGAAAATCGAGTTCGGTTTGGAAGTTCGGTTCGGTCGACCGAACTGGTCGAGTTTGGTCTGAACTCCGAACTTCCAAACCATGCTTGCCCATCCCTAGTCAGCAAGGGTCTCTCCATTTGCCATCCCTAGCATGCCCTAGCACCCCAAGGAGGGCAGGATTTGCGCATGCCAGCCAGGGTCACCATCTCTGGTTGCCATCCCTACCACCCCAAGGAGGGAGGACTTGAGGCATCATCATAAATGCATGTCCAGGTTCCTTGGTAAGCATGTCCTGGGATGGAGAAATGTGATATGACAGAACAGCAGACTGTTCGAACCGCACCACCCCCCCCACACACACACACAGCAGTCCATGTTGTGGGTCTCATGATCCCCCTCCCCCTGCAGATTGGCCCATTGGTGAATGGGGACCCAGAAAAGAGCCCAAACCTGTCCAGGCACTGCATGTCCAGGCAGCAGAGGCCCCATACTATTAACCCTACACACTAGAGGTGTGCACCAGGGGTCCATGTCGTTTTTGTTTTTTCATTTTCATTATTTAAATATGTCATTTTTGTTTTTGCTTTCATTTTCATTTTACTTTTGTTTTCATTTTCCATTGGTTTCAATAGAAAACACATTTCTGTCTGTACCTTCTTTTTTTTCCATCATATTTGGCTGAAACATAGAGAGATTGTATCTCCAATGAAAGGCATTAAGTGTACCAAATTCCAAAAATATTGGATAAAGAAATCCAATTTTATAAGCAGTATAATGATATTATTTTGCAAAGATCTTCATATAATTCCTAGCTGTAACTTCTTTGCCTCACATTTAATGTAGGTGAAACTTAGGATATTTACACCTCTTCCCATATTTACTATCTCTGACAACTTTCAGAAGGATTGGATAAAGGGTCCTGGTGGTATAAGCAATTGCCTGCACCTGCGCTGACTCCAGTAGGGGCTTTAAAGCAGCGTGCTTGTTGGCAGCCACAGCACACTGCTCCAGGGGGGCTGGGAGCTGGTTAGGATTGCCCCCCCATCCTTACCTTTACACCATTGTTGTCGCAGGGGCTGGGAGCCAGCTGGGCTCACCCCCTCTTCGGCGCTGCTCTCCTGTGGTGGGGCTGGGAGCTAGCGAACAGGGATTTTCCATCCCCCCCCAGGTGAGAGGGAGAGGGGAGGGGCTCCACTCAGTGCCTGCACCTGCATTAGCACCAGTTGGGGCTTTAAAGTGGCGTATTTGTTGGCAGCCTCAGCACACTGCTTCAGTGGGACTGGGAACCAGTTAGGCTTGCCCCCCCACCCCTACCTTTATATCATTGTTGCTGTGGGGGCTAGGAGCTGTCTGGGCTCACCTCTTCAGTGCTGCTTACCATGACGGGGTTGGGAGCCAGCGCACAGAGATTTTCCATCCCCCCCTCCTGGTGTGAGAGGGAGAGGAGTGGGGCGGGGATCCACTCATTTCCTGCACCTGTGCTGGCCCCAGTAGGGGTTTTAAAGTGGTGTGCTTGTTGGCAAAGCGACAGGTACGTGCCTAAGGGCCACCCTAAAGGACCCTTGGGTATGGCCCTTGGCTGGACTTGGGAGATTGGGGGTGGAGGGCTCTGTGTTTGTATTAGGAGGTTTTGTGTTAGGGAATCGGGGGGGAGGGGGTTAAGGGTCTATATTGTATATTTGGGGGGGTTATATTGTCTTGGTGGTGGGAAATGTATGGGGAAGGGGATGTTGCAGAGTGCTAAGCAAATGATAATTAGGAGGCAAAAAATACTTCCTTCAAGTTTAATGAATGACTCAAATGACTATCGCAGGAGCTCATTACTGGCACTTTACTTGCAGGCAGTTTCAATTACTGTAACTGCACTCTGAAACAACACAAACCAAAATGTACTTTCTGTTTCAATGTTTTTGTGACTTTACTTAATTAATGCAGGTTAACTTTGAAAAAAAAGTTGCTGATAAGCATTTAAGTACTCTAAGAATGAATTTATCATTGCATAACAATTCAAAGTTTGAATGAATAAAAATAGCAGGCAACTCAATGGTTTGGCATTTAGTTACCTGAGGAATTTAATTTATTATTTCTCAGACATGATGGTGAAAAGATGAGCTTGAGGAACTGAAGAAACAAAGGTGTTAAGTTTCTTGTGGGTCTCAGACAAAGGAGTTCCCAAAATGTATCTCCCATAGCTGTGAAAAAGTCACATTGTTATTATCCAACTACTCTCTGGGGACTGAAAAAGACTCTTGCCCTTTACGTTAGAATTGTTCAAATGTCATTGTATTATAGGCTTTATTCTTGTCACTATAATTTAAATCCATGGTGGGGGAACTCTGGCTTGCAGGTCAAACTGAGTTCATGGCTGTTTTGTACTTGATCCCTTTCCAGTTCCTGGATTTTGGCTGTGGACCCATCCGAGAAGTGCAAGTTCTGAAAGAGTGAGCTCAGGAGAAGGCATGAGAGCATGCACTCAAGGAGCGGAAATGGATCTATGGCATAGATTCCAAGATCTGGACCCTCCCTTTCCTTCTCCCAACAGGAGCAAACCTGTACGCATCTCAGTCCCCAACTCTTATCCAACCCACGGGTTTTATAGTCAACTTTGAACGTGGCCCAATGGGAGAGGAAAAGTTCTCCATCTCCATTTAAAAGTATTTTGTTACTTCCTTTTCCAATGGCTGAAAAGGTTTTTATTTATTTATTTATTTATTTATTTGTTTGTTTTTATTTAGGGTGGATGTTAGCACTAAAAAACAAAAACAAACCCACACACCTATTTCTCCAAGGTGTAGGCACAAAATCAAGAAGATAACAGCCAAGTTTGAGCACTACTTTGCATGAGGGAAGAGGAAAAGAAACTAAATTTCTATTACTAGGATACTTGCTTGAACTAGGATACATATTTGTCTATTTTATGGCTGTCATTTTTGATGTGACATGTAATGGGTGCGGGTCAATTATGCAGGTAGCCATTTGACTCTTAACGAGATATTATCTCTTGTTTCAATATCTATGTTCAGTCTTTCTTTAAAAAACAAAAATAAAACTATCATCCAAGAGGGAATATACTTTGGGTTTCATTATTTATTTAACCTCTGTAGTGTTTTGGGGTATACCTGAGTCCTCAAACCTGACAAAAAATGATGTAATTTTTGGCAGGGAAAAACTTGTTCCTCTTAAAATTTAATGTATTCTCAAATTAGGACATTTCATTATTCTGTGTTCTAGTTTTTAGAAAAAATACAAAATTGTCAGTTTCTTTAAATGTTAGATTGTAAATAAGAGTTAAATAAGTTTGAAGTTAAATTAGTACAATATAGTTTATTTTCAATGTATTTCCAGAGTTTTGATTTTTAAAAATTTAAACTAACTCGGGACCACTTGCACCCCAGTGAAAAAGTAATGCAACACTTTTTGAAACAGGTGTGGGGGGTAAAGGAGACAAACCATCTGTTGTAATTCTAAATGAGTACTGCTTCATTTTGCCCCAAAATGCCAAAGATCAGGAAAGGGAGAGTAAGTTTTCTAGTCAGAGTTAGTTTTCAAATTCTGTTGAAAATACTCACATGTAAAAGTTTCAATAGGGATGATTCTGAAGGAAGTAGCTGGGGATCACCTCCTAAATCTGTTCTCAGGAGGGGCGGGGTAGAAATCTAGAAAATAAATAAATAGAAAAATAAATAAATAAAAATAAATAAATCACTTGGGACACTTTTGAAAACTTCAGTATGGTTACAGAAATAAGGGAATTAGTATGAATCTCAATTTAAGGGTTAGGGAGAAAAAGTTTAAAACAGTCAAAGTCAATTTTGACACGGGACCATGGGCTGCTGCTGCGAGACCTGTGAGACCTGGGGGGTCTGGATGGGACTGTCTTTGGGTAGTTCCATTCATTCCTCTCGGGGAGAAGCCCGTGGGTGGTGCTGGGGGCTGAAACATCAAGCCCCCAGCCCTTATCCTGTGGCGTTCTGCAGGGTTCAATCTTGTCTCTGCTATTATTTAACCTGTATATGCAGCCCCGGGGGGAGATTGTGAGAGGGTTCGGGGTGCGATGTCACCAATATGCTGATGATACTCAGCTGTTCATCTCATTTTCAACTGACCCAGGTCCTGCTGTTAGGGATGGGCAAACAGAACGAGGTTCAGATGTTCGGATGTTCGGTCATTTGGTTCGAAACCCAAGTTCGGGTTCGATGGTTCGGTTCAGCCAAGTTCGGTTTGGCCGAACTTGGCCGAACATTAAAAAATAGCGAAACCGAAACCGAAATGAAATCAAAACCAAAAACTAATTTTTGGCACTGGAAAGACATTTTTCCTGCCCCCCAAATTCATCCAAACATGACCAAACTGTTTGGTCATTCAAGAGTTCAGTTCGGACATTCAATTCGGCCATCCGAACAGACTGAGGTTGGTCCGAACTCTGAACATCCGAACCACGTTGGCCTATCCCTACCTGCTGTCTCATTGCTTTCCCAAAGTTTGGAGGCCGTGGTGGATTGGATGAGGCAGAGCAGACTGAAACTAAATCCTGATAAGATGGAGGTGATGGTGGTGGGAAGGGCGGGGGAGGTACTGGCTCCCCTTGTAGGGGGGATTCGTCCTCCTGTAGCCCAGCAGGTTCGGAGTCTGGAGGTGGTGTTGGACTCAGGTCTCCATCTGGATTGGCAGGTGGAGATGGTGGCTAAGGCCACCTTCCACCAGCTGTATCTGGTACGGAGGCTGTGTCCATACATTTCCAGGCCCGACATGGCCACTCTCATTCATGTCTTCATCACCTCCAGGCTAGACTACTGCAATGCGCTTTACGTGGGGCTTCCCTTGTTTCTGGTTTGGAGGCTGCAGCTGGTGCAGAATGCGGTGGCCCATCTCCTTATGGGAACTGGGCAATGGGAGCACATAACACCTGTATTCCATGCTCTGAACTGGCTGCCTATAGCGTACCGAGCCAGATTCAAGGTGTTAGTGTTGATCTATAAATCCCTGCACAGTCTGGCCCCTCATACCTCGGGGACCACCTTGCTCTCCACACCTCAGAGCAATCCCTTTGGTCCACTGGAGGTGCCTTTTTGGAAGTCCCCGTGTGAGATGGGGGGCCATAATGGAGAAGGCGTTCTCAGTAGCAGGGCGGCGGCTCTGGAACTCCCTCCCGGAGGAAGTCCGCCTGACCCCAGGTCTGCTGGCATTTGGTTGAGCCTGCAAGACCTGGCTGTTAACCCAGGCCTTCAGAGAGGGGGTGGGAGGGTGGGATAGTTTTTTTGGGGGGGGGGATATGGGATTTTGATATTTTAAACTTCTTGATGGGGTTGTATTTTTTAAATTGTTTTAATGGATTTTTATTATGGTTTGTTGATTGTTGTAAGCTGCCCCGAGATGCCGTAGGCATGAGGTGGCAGCTAATAAATGCTTATAAATAAATAAATAAATAAATAAATAAATAATTTGTCAGCAGGTATAAACTGGCATTGTGGACTTCAGTCTGTGGACAGTCAGTGTGGACAAGCTGTTATGTTAATTTACAAATTCTTATAGCTAATATTCTGGCCAAAAGCATTTGCTGCAGTGTTTGCTCAATGAAATTTTGTTTGAAATACAGTGTGTGGCAAACAACTGAGAAGAAAACTATAGGAATGGAGCCCAACTACTGAGAAGTTGCACTGTCAAACAGGAATAGTCTGCAGGGCAAGTTCTGTAAACTCTCAATTTAGAATGTGAAGTTATGCATAAATTAATATTTCCTCCACTGGGTATTTTCTAACAAGATGTTGCTAGATGCCACTCCGCTTTGAATCTTCCTCGGGTGAAAGCCCTCATCCCAGCAGGATCTGGTCTGGCCACCGAGCAAAAGTGCTGGCATCTAGAGCTGGGGAGGGAGCGGGGAGAGGATGGGGGTGACATGCGGACATGGTCCAAATGACCCTGCCCCCAGTGCTGCTGAGCATGGCCCCACCTCCTCCCTGACAGGCAGCTGAAGTGGCCTATGAGGCCATCACACTCACCCAGAAAAACTCCAGTCCCAGCCCATATTAGATAGAGCGGGCCATCACACGTGACGGCCCACTCTACCCTAGACCAGGGATGGCTTCCTGGACCGTAGCAGGTCTTACTCTGTGCTGTGCATTGGCAGAGAGCGCAGTGCACAACTCCGAGTTAACCCTGCCTCAGTCTTGGGGGAAATTGTGATCCTGCCCACGGTAACATCTGGCCGGTGGGATCACATGTGGAACCACCATGGGTGGCAATGCCAGAGTAAAGCGTGGCCACCCGTGGTAGTGTGTCATTTGAAAATACCCACTGGCCCCTCATAACCTCTACAATGAGGTATGTAGTGAACTATGCTATAAGTAGCTAAATCAGCAACTTTCCCCTCATTTCTGTGCCAAATATAGACAGTGTTCAGACTCAATGAAGATTTATTCACAGAGAAGCCCTCGAGAGAAAGACGAAGATGTGCATGATTAAAAACTTAAAAGAAACCACAATTCAGCTCAGAACAAGACTCACAAAATAATTAAAGGATGGCAAATGTTCTTATATGGCCACAGACAAGTTGATGAAGCTCACTTACAGCCAATGATCAAAAGGAAGTTCAAATAAAACATAGTTCTCAAAATGTGACATGCTGAGTTTCAAAATAATTTATGACAGCAAAATAGTTCATTCTTCAATTGCTAATTTAAATATTTGGTGGAAAGGGAAAATGCTATTTCTGTTCTGGTTTTAATGAAAAGTGGAGTGAAAGGGGAAAACCAAAAACAATTGCCTGCATTCCTCCTAATTTGTGTTAAACTGTGCTATTAACTCAAGTTATTAAAGGTCCAATTCTATCACAGCTGTCTGTATCGAGTATTCCCTTATTAAGGGATCTACTTGCTGAGAAAGGTTGGAATAATTTACCCTTTAATGAGTGTGTGTGTCAGGACCCAAAGGAGCCTGCAGGCTTTGAACAGTAGTCTGCTCAAAGCCATGCTGCCACAGAACAGCTCTGGCAGAACAGGGGAACTACATCCGGAAGGGCTGTATCTGGTATTACCACCAGCTACCCCAACCTGCAACCTCCTGATTAGCCAATCCCGAATCTCTCCCTCCTTGTCTCCTACTCCTATACAACCTCCTGCACTTGGCCTCTTCTCATTATAATGATGGCTTCTAGAATTGGTGGGAAGTTGGAACTAATGCTGACCATCTTATGCAGCTGCAACCAGCCCACAGTGGACGTGCTCCATTTCCATCACATGCATGGTGATCTGCAAGTAATTTTGAGGGTTGACAATTAACCAATGGAACAAAGAATTTGGAAACTACTGTTCTGGACAATCAACAGTGCAACCTCATCTACTCCTGTATATATTTATTTATTTTATTTTATTTTCTAAATTTCTATCCCGCCCCTCCTGTGAACAGCTTGGAGATCCAAGCTTGGTAATAGTGATTATAATATAATCAAATTTGGCATAGCTATAAGGAGGAAGATTGACACACACACACATCCCAAAAAAACCCTACTGGAGTAACATTTAACATAAAAAGGAGAACTATGCAAAAATGAGGAAACCAGTTAGTGGGAAACTAAAAGGAGCAGTTGCGAGAGTTAAATGTGTGCAAGAAGCGTGGAGATTATTTAAAACACCATCTTGGAAGTACAGATTAAATTTATTCCACAAATAAAAAAAGGAAGCAAGGGGACCAAACGTCTCCCAGTGTGGTCAAATGTGGAGGTGAAGGAGGCTATTAAAGCCAAAAAGGCATCTTTTATAAATTTAGAGCTAGTCCTAATGAAGGAAATATAAAAAAGCATAAGCATTGCCAAATTAGATGTAAAATGCTAACAAGACAGGCTAAGGGGGAATTTGAGGAACAACTCACTAATGACACAAAAAATAATAATAAAACCTTTTTCAAGGACATCAGTAGCAGAAAGTCTGCTAAAGAGTCAGAAGGGCCATGAGATGACCAGGGTGTGAAAGGGGCACTCAGGAAGGATAAGGACATTGCAAAGAAGCTGAATGAATTCTTTGCTTTGGTCTTCATCATCATTGCTGAGGATGTTGGGGAGATACCCATGCTGTACCAAATCTTTCTACGTAAAGAAACTGAAGAACTGTCACAAATAAATGTGACTCTGGGGGAGGTTCTAGAGTAAACTGACAAACTAAACCATAAACAATCACTAGAACCAGATGGTATTCATTCCAGAGTTCTGAAGGAGCTCAAATATGAAGTTGCATACCTGCTATTGGTAACCTATCACTGAAATCTGCCACAGTACCAGAGGACTGGAGGGTAGCAAATGTAACACCAACATTTAAAAAGGGCTCTGGAGGTGATCCTGGAAACTACAGACAGGTGAGCCTGACAACAATGCCAGGCAAACTGATGGAAATGGTTGTTAAGAATAGAATTACTGAACATATAGATAAACATGGGCTAATGTGGAAGAGTCAATGTGGATTTAGGAAAGGGAAGTCGCGCCTCACTAATCTATTGGAATGTTTTGAGGGTGTAAATAAGCATGTGGATAAGGGTGAGCCAGTTGATATACTGTATATGGACTTTCAGAAGGCATTTGATAAAGTCCATTAATTTAATTTAATTTAATTTAATTTAATTTAATTTAATTGTAAAATACTTAATATCACACCCCTCCTGACACAGAAGCTCAGGGAGGTTCACAACAACAACAACAATATTAAAAGGAATAAAAACTCAAAGCAGGAGAATTAACATCCCATCCCCCCCTAACCCACTCCCTCACCCATTTCCCCCACCAAGCGCCTGGTGGTATAGTCAGGTTTTACAACTTCGTTGAAAAGAGGGAAGGTCTGGGGCCAGTCTGACTCCACCGGGAGGGAGTTCCACAGTCTTGGTGTGGCCAGCAAGGAATCCCTTTCCATCATGAACCCCTGGAAGGCTCGGAGGACCTTGAGGAAGGCCCCCCCGGACGACCACAGCGGCCGACCCAGAGCCCAGGGGCCGAGGCGATCCCACAGATATGTAGGGCCTAGACCATTTAGAGCTTTATAGACAAGCACCAATACCTTGAATTGGGCCCGGAAGACTATATCTCTTCGGAAGACTATATCTTATGAGAGACTCTTGAAGAAATTAAAGAATCATGGGATAAAATGGAGTGTCTTATCATGGACTGGCAAGTGATTGAAAGACAGGAAGCAAAGAGTAGGTCTAAATGATCAGTTTTCACAGTGGAGAGAAGTAACTAGTAGAGTGACACAGGGATTTGTACTGGGAACAGTGTTGTTTAATATATTCATTGATGAGCCTCTGCCTCTAGCCTATGGTGCTCTAGGGTTCGCTTACAATTGCTGAAATTGGGGTTGTCTCCCGAGCTGGTGCTGGGGATACCGGCAATGGGGAGGGCTAGATTAATATGGAAGCAACTGAGAGACCAAGCTGTCCAACAGGATATAGGGGCCATTCAGGGGGTGCGGTGTGCTCCGTTGTATCAATTTATTAAGAAAGACTTCTTGTGTGAGCCCTATTTGATGGAGCTGACTGACCCCAACTTGAGGAGGGCCTTGACCCTCCTTCGATTTGACCTCACCCCTACCAAGGTATTGGAAGGTAGGCAAAGGGGGATTCCATACCAGGAGCGGGTTTGCTGTTGTAATTTGGGGTTGGTTTAAGATCTCCCCCATGTTTTGTTTGTGTGTCCATTGACTAGCTACTGGTGGGAATTGTATTTGCCCTCCCGGGTCCGCAGTCGCCTCTACTTGCCCCCCGACCAGCTCTTTCAATTGTGTATGAAATCAAAATCCCTTCTGGGAATCCTTGAGCTGGCAAAGTGGGCATATCAGCTGGAGAGACGATGATTTGTCTGGCTGTGATACCAGTTTGGCATTTGCCGATGGGGGTTTATAATTTAAGTATAAGTTCATCTTGGAGGCATTATGCTGTACTCCCATTGGTCACTAGTGGGTCCATGTGTGGCCTTGAGTTTGATTCGTGGGGCCTCTATTTTGTGCATGTTTTATGGAACTGTATTTTATTTTAGGCCTATTATGGCTTTGTTTTTATGTGTTTTCCGTCTATTTGTTATTTTAAATGTTGGAGGTATACCATTTGATATATTTATTATTTTATACTGTTGTAACTGGCCATTGGCCAATCAACATTGTTAATAAATTACTTACTTACTATTCATTGATGATGTGTAGAAGGGTGTAAAGAGTGAGGTGATAAAATTTGTAGACAACACAAAGCTGTTCAAGGTAATTAAAACCCAAGAGGACTGTGTAGAGTTGCAGAAGAATCTTGCGAAACTGGGTAACTGGGCATCCAAATGGCAGATTAAATTTATTGTGGAAATTAAATGAAAAGTGATGCACATAGGGGAAAATAACCCATATTGTATACAATGCTGGGTTCTAAATTAGAAGTTACCACTGAGGAAAAGGATCTTGGAATCATTGTGGACAATACATTGAAATCCTCAGTTAAGTGTGTGGCAGTGGTCAAAAACCCAACAAGAATGTTAGGAATCATTTGGAAAAGGGACAGAGAATAAAACTGAAAATATTGTAATGCCTCTATATAAATCTATGGTATGGCCACACGTGGAGTATTGTGTGCAGTTCTGGTCACCCCAGCTCAAAAAAGATATAGAAGAACTAGAAAAGGAGAAGGGCAACAAAAATTATCCAGGGTATGGAACGATTCACCTATAAAGAGAGGCTTAATAAATTGGGATTCTTATGTCTGGAGAAGAAATGACTGAGAGGGGATAAATAGAAGCTTATAGTGAGTAGTGTGGAACACGTAAATAGGGGGTAGTTATTTACTCTCTCTAACAGTACTTTGCTCTCCATTATTCCCCTTGCATGAGCGTGTTACCCAAACTGCCATGTAACTCAATCCAGCTACTCTGAGTAGTGAGTGACCATGAGTTTGTAGAGGTTATCATTGTAATTTGACTTCTTTACTAATGCCTAAGGTCAGGACTGTTCAACTGCTGACCCACAGGACAAATCCAGGCCACGGCAGGATTCCATCAGCCTTACAATCTGATTTTATTAAGTATCAGCATTTTCTAAATAAAAAATAAATGTCCACAATGATGTTATACAATATCGACTTCCAACTCCCTATATTTAACTCATATAAACACAAAGGTTGTGTTGATAACTTTTAATTGGGTTGATTACCCCTGTATGAAGATGATGATGAAGAAGATGAAAGAAAAAAGAAAGACGATAACCCACTGGCCAGATAAGGAGAGAGATTGTTGTGCAATCTGGCCCACCAGAAAACTGCTTCAAGGCAGCCTGGCCCATGGTTTTTAAGAAGTTGGACACCTTGCCTAAGTTGATGGTGAAAAGCTTTATCATGGCCATGATACCTAAAGTCATGTAGACAGCTTGTAAAATAAGAACTTTGCAGCATTTTATATGCAGATGAAGCAATAAAGAGGTAGAATTTTATTTATTTATTTATTTATTTATTTATATTTGTATTTTTACCCTGCCCCTCTCGTGTCCAGTGATTCGGGGTGGCTTACAAAATACTAAAAATATAAACACATTAAAATAGATACTAAAACAATACAAAAACTTACATTGTATGCAAAAAAAAAACAACCTAGTGCAAACCCCCAACCCTCTCCCACCCACCCCATCTTCCCTGCCAAATGTCTGGCAGAAGAGCCAGGTCTTACAATTTCATCGGAAGGCAAGAAGATTTGGGCTGAGTCGCACCTCCACCGGGAGAGAATTCCACAGTGATGGCGCAGCCGCCGAGAATGCCCTCCTCTCCGCCTGAATTCGTCAACAGCGTGGGACTTCCAGGCAAGGCAACCTCTCAAATAAGTAGGACCTCGATTGTGAAGGGCTTTAAATGACAACACCAGCACCTTGAAGCAGGCCCGGATGACAATAGGCAGCCAGTGCAGTGCTTGGAGCACTGGTGTTCTGTGCTCCCTACGGCCCATCCCCATGAGGACTTATTGGAGACTTATTTGTAATCTCCCTCTCTCTCTCTCTCTCTCTCTCTCTCACACACACACACACACAGAGTAGTTAAGTCACAAAATAACATTAACACCAAAATAATATACTTACCAAACACTTTTAGCTCTCCTTTACATCTCATGCAATGGACTTAGGCAAAGAGTCACCGTCATCACATCTAAACTATTTCATTCAAGGAGATCTCAGTTTGACTGGCATAAACAAACACCAAAGAGGTATAAGTAAGAGACATTATTCTAGAATGAAGAAAACAAAAGTATTATAGACCACACATTTAAAAATAAATAAAAAATCAAATTTTTCATACCGAAACCTACATTCAGATTTTGTACGAGTATAATTTTAAGTCTGAGAAGAATGCTATTTCAATTTTGGTCTTGCAATAATTCACTGAAGCATATATTGATTGAAAAAGTCCCATGAGAATTCTGATTATCCTTACATTTTTCACTTGGAGTGAAAGGGGCAGCCTTTCTCATTTCATGTTATGCAAAATTACTGTAATTGGTGTCTGACCTTTTTGAAATAGATTGTTAAGCTTTATGCTGTAGGATCCTTTCATTGAATCAATTATTTTAATTATGGCTATTTGAAAAGAAGCAACAGGGTATAAACACAAAAAGAATATTTCAATAAAACTGAAAACAGATTCTCCCATCCCATTAATATGGAATGTGCTATTAGCTGTAAATCTGACCACCAGAGGTTTCAAGCACTTAGACTTTAATTCAGCGTTTAGTTCCCAAATAATTAAACTAGTTCCAAAAAATACAAAGAATATTGTAGAGCACGAACAATAAATGGATTTAAAACCAGAGTGAAAAAACAAATAAAGGGAATAGATGAAAGCCAAATTAAATTCTAAAATATTTATTTATTTACTTATTTATTTTTACCCCACCCTTCTCTGAAGACTCAGGGTGGCTCACAACATCAAAATTAAAAAATCAAATTATAAAATACAATAATACATTAAAATTCCTTAAAACTTCATCACCCCATCTACTCCACCCTTTACCCTCACATGACACCCACCAATCCTCCTCCCCAAACCCCTCTACCCAACTCCACCAAACCCTATTCCTGTCCGCCAAATGTCTGGCTAAACAAAAAGGTCTTACACCACCTCTGGAAGATGAATAGGTTTGGGCCTAGGTGGACCTCCAAGATCTTACATCTCCTCTGGAAGATGAATAGGCTCGGGCCTAGGTGGAGCTCCAAGGTCTTACATCTCCTCTGGAAGATGAATAGGCTCAGGCCTAGGTGGACCTCCAAGGTCTTACATCTCCTCTGGAAGATGAATAGGCTGAGGCAGACCTCCAAATATGCACTAAGAGGCATGGGATGATAAAATAAAACTTTAGAGAAAATAGCTCAGAGGGTTGATGATGAAATGAGAAGATTTTGATCTAGTTCAACTCATCCCACATTTGAAGTGAACAAACATGTCAGCCATTCTGTGACATCTATATATGATGAACAGGTGGCACGTTCTAATTTTGAGCAGATTGTAACATCCCAAATGTGCCATCATAAAGGTTGCTTTTCGAAGGATGCCAGCCCGAGTTCTGTCCGCGCTAGCCCACTTCACCCCCAGGTTGACTGGTCCATTTAAAAGTACCCCACTAGATGTGAAATAGGAGAAGGCCGGAACATCCCACCAGAGCACCACCGGTAGCGCAGGATGGCCAAACCCAAGGCACCGGCCTGAAGTGGAGCTGCTGTCCATCTGCTGGGCAGACCCACGCTCCAGCTCCGTGTCCGGCTGGTCATTGTACCTAACAGTACCATAGTGTTGTGGGCACTAGCCTAGAGCATCGGGAGATTGCTTGCAATTCTATGGTGTGGGGAGGGGGGTGCTGCGTGAGCAGACCGCAGGCCAGGGAAACTGCTGGGTCCATCTAAAGCAGATCCAGGTGGGGCACCTTCAGAGTAACTCTGGGGCGAGGCAACCTACATATCTATTTTTCTACACCCGGAGACTGGTGACCCTGTTGGCCAAAATGACATACTGTGAAGACTGAACTGCGGTATCCTCTTATGTTCAAAGATGGCTTTTCCTGATGAGAACTAAGACCTGCTGAGTCATCCAAACTTAACAGAGGATTTCAGTGTGCCAACTTGTCTCTACCTTACATCGCCAAAAGAATTAAATTTACTTTGAATTAAAATAAGAACAGAGTTGTGCCTGCCTTCCAAAATTGACTTTAAAATGGGAGCAGTTACATCAGTGCCAAGGGCTTTGGGAAATCTAATAAAAATAAAAATAAAAATAAATGGGCGAGGAGATGGATTTCCATTAAAAGATCACACATCTGCATGTTTTCATGACTCCTTTATCATGTTTGAACCCCCAAGGTCCCGATCCAAGGCTCCATGTACTGCTTTCACACACACACCCTGTGAGCACTAAGGGGAGGGGCAGTCCATGGTCATGCCACTGTGGGGTGTGTGTGTGTGTGTGCAGACAGGCATGCACCCATCTTCCACCCATGCCCCCACATGGAGCAACCTGCATTTTGCTGGTTGCTCCGTGAAGGGGTAATGGGTGGAGGTGCATGTTTCACATGAGATGCACCCACCCATGTCCACTGGGTGGGCATTAGTGGGCATGAATGACTGTATCTAGTTTTAAAAGGGCCTATGTGTGCACCTCATGTGCGCATGGAGTGCAAATGATTTGGAAGATGTTTGTGCATTGCACATGCACAGTGTGCACACGCACTGTGGGTGCACACAGAGCTTGGATTGGGGGCCAAGTGGGGTTGTACCATCCACAGATGTGGACCATGCTCACAGAGATATTGGATATATTTGGCATATCTGGGGTCTCAGAGTTATATTTAAGTCCCCAAATGGAGTCACTCAGGCAAAATCTAAAGAGTCACTGTCTCATTAAAGCCACCTTGGTGTTTATGCCAAAATGATTATAGAACATATGAGTAAGAAATCATATAGAAGATGCTGGTACAGAAGAAGACCTTGATTCACTGTCCTTAGTTTATTAAAGGTCAAAGATGCAATTAATATAGAAAATATACAGACAATCCTTCTCTAATTAACTTTGTTATTGTCCAATGAATTATCAAAGTTAGCTAATGGAAAAAGATGTAACAGAGAATCGAGATGTAACAGACATCTCACCACATTTCCTGGGAAGAGGTAAAGACATCTGTAACCACAGCCAGCTAGTAGGGATGTGTGAACGTGGTTCAGAGGTTTTGGGTTCAGCCCGAACTCGGGGTGTTCAGTCCGTTCGCGAACACCCCGAATCTGAACTGCCCCCTGCCCGAACCGACTGAACAAAGTTCAGGTTCCAAACCTGTTCGGTTAGGGTCAGGGGGCAGGGAGGAACCCTGTTTCCCTCCCCCCTCTCTCCTCCAGGCTGTGCAGGTGGAAGGGGCACCTTTACTTAGGTAAAGATTTTTTTTTTAACCCCCACCCCAGGAATCGCCCTACCTGGTGGTGCCTGGGCTCCGGCTCCGGGTCCGGCAGCGGTGGGTCTGGAAGCGGCACTTCACAGAACTTCAGGCTGCTACTAGGCCTTCCAGGTTAAACCGGAAGACCTAGTTGCAGCCTGAATCGCTCCGGAGCACTGCCGCTGCTGGACCCGCTGCTGCTACCGTCGCCAGACCTGGGGCCAGAGCCCCAGCACCACGAGGTAGGTCGGGCTCTGGGTCTGGCAGCAGCGGCGGGTCCAGTGGCGACGGTGCTCCGGAGTGCTTCAGGCCGCTACTAGGCCTTCCAAGTCAAACCAGAAGGCCTAGTAGTGGCCTGAAGTGCTCCGGAGCACCGGTGCCGTTGGACCTGGGCCGGAGCCCCAGCACCACCAGGTGGGCAATCCCTGGGGTGGAGTGGTTAAAGAAAAAATTATGAGGCTGGGCAGGGTGAGGGGGAGGTGCTCCCCGGTGCCCCTTTCACCCGTGCAGCCTGGAGGGGGGAGGGAAAACCACCCCCCCAAATGGGCTGAACACCAAACCCCCCGGTGTTCGCACATCCCTACCAGTTAGTCCTAAATGTCCTGAATGTGGTGCCTGATGCTTGGGAAGGGGAGTTCAGACTGGCAACAAGGTGGTGTAGTTGGCCTAGGTAGCATCTTTCTCTTCCAGCCCTCTGCATACCCAGTAAGGGATGTTCTTGTAGCACGATGCCATCACCTGAGAGATATATCCTTCAGTCAAAGGACTTAAAGAAACTTCTAAGAAAATAAAACCAATCTTGCAGTATCAGAACTAGATGCAGCTAAATAAAACAACTGTGGGATCAATAAACATTCCATTTGAATAAGAACAAACCATTGAATTTAATGGAAGGGGAAAACAGCCTTCCATCAGTAAAACTGTCAGCAGATGTCACTCTAGAGCACAGCTATATTCAATGAAGGGGAAAGAAATAAAATGGGATTCCATGCACAAAAGTGATCAGTTGAGATTACCAAAACCAGCTAAATAATCATAACATTCAAATCAGCACACTCAAATAAATAAAATTAGATATGCAAATATGCTGTACAATGAAGGCAAGATTCCAGGACAGGCTAAGAATACCATTAGGCATTAGGACAGCCTCACACTTCTACTAACGTGGTCAGCCTCAAACGGTGCTGATTGATCCTTCCCTATCGTTGTGCAACCCAGTACTCACTGTCTGCTGGGCTTGTGACAAAACTTGTTCATGCTACACGAAAGAAGAATCGTTTTTGGTACTGCTCAGCGTCAGTGCAGGACAAGGGCCCACTTCTCATAGGCAGATCAGATCATTTTTCCCTGTCCAGGAACTGCAGAGCTGGAAAGCAAGTAATCAGGAGGGATGAGAAGGCAGGCTCCAAAAGGATTTTGTAAATAAAACAGGAAGGCCAAGTACACTCAGTAAGCAGGGCAACTTGACCTCTGGACCCCAGACAGAACCATTAGCCGAGACAGAAAAGACAAAATCTCTAGCATGGCCACTAAAGCTTGTTTCCAAGGATATAGTAAGTAGTTGTAGTAATCTTTTAGATATTTCATTGTCCTAAAGCAAGGGTGGGGAACCTGCAGTCCATGAGCCAACGCAGGACACAACTGTTTTTTATTTGCCTCCTTTCCAATTCTTGGATCTGGCCCATGAATACAGTCCCTAAATCCAAACACTGAAAGACTGAGCTCAGAGGAAGGGAGTGGAGATAAGGGCATACATTATGGGCACTTTCACACGTTGCACATTTCGGCATCTTTTTAGATTTTCCCACATGTTTGGGACACGTCAGAATGCTCTGATCCATATGTTTTGGGCTAAACACATTTTTGAAGATGTGCATGACCAGGTCACCAAATCCTACTATTACAAGGAATGATGTTTTAACACCCACAAATCTGGAACGTGGGAAGGACAAGAAGAAATTTACATATTAAAAATGCCCCTAATTGTGCATGTGGGAATGGAAAAATGTGCCTGAATTGGCAGATCACTCCTCCGTCAGTCATTTTGTAACAGCATGGGGGGATGGGGGGTTATATATGGACTGTGTCATCAGGATCCAGCCAGGAACCCTCCCACTAGGCATGCTCATTAGCCACCTGGAGTAATTCCTAGTATTCCCAGTCAGCTCCACTACTTTTCTCAGTCAGCTTGTTACTTTCACCCAGCTGCAGTCCGTTTCAAGTAGTGAGGCTGTTTGCAGCTGCCGCTCTGCTCCACAGCCTTGCTCTCAGGATCCAGCCCTCTGACTGTGCTGGGGGAAGGGCCCACTTTCCACCCACCCTTGCAACTCTGCCACTCCACTGCCAGCACCCCACTGCAAAAAAAAAAGATACGTCGATTGTAATGTGGGAATAGAGGGATAGAAATCAAAAACACTTTTAGACATCTGCAGGAGACGGGGGGAAGTGGGGCTTTGGGAAACATGTGAAAGCATCCTAAGTAACAGAGGATGGATCCTGAGCTTAGATCCATTATCTGGAATCCGCACCCTTTTCTCCTCCATTCCGAGGAAACCCCTTAGCCACCCTGACTCCCCAAATCCTATGTGGTTGGAAGAGTTTATACTAATTTTCAAAGTTGCCCATAGGAGAGGAAATATTTCCTAAACTTGTCTTAAAATGGATTTTTATAAATCTGTATTGAGTCAGCTTTTATTTTGAAAAACATCAAAACACTCTTACAAATGCCACTGCCAAGTCCGAAAAGGACGTGAAAAAATAATACACATTTTTACATTTATTTACATTCAGAGAAGCAGGAAAATGAAGGGACGTAACTGCAAGGTCAAGTGGATGATCATAATGACTAATGATGGGACTAATATCTCAGCACCAGGAGAATAATTTTTCACCTGATTTTCTGTGTTTATCAACTGTATTTATTACAACACACTCTTGTAGCACTGGCATCCCCAATTCCTATTACAATAATTCATCAGGAAATAGTGGAATGATACAGAAACTGCTCCAGTGCAATATCCTTCTGGAGATGCATTGCTGCCATGGCTTCAGACAGCAGCACCAGTATCCCCCAGTGCCACTTGGGCTTCCCAGTACAGCACTAAGGGTGTTCACCAGGGCCCCATGTCATTTTTCATTTTTCGTTATCGTTTTTGTTATTAAAATGTGTTGTTTTCATTTTCGTTACTAACAAAATGTCATTTTTCGTTATTGTTGTTTTTATTGGTATCAATACCAATTTCAAACAAAGATTTTATTTTCAGGATAGGTATCGATTATGTGTGACAATGAAGAATTGTTGTCAGAAGTTGAACTCCTTCCCTTTCTCATTGTGATACAGAAAGCACTGCACACAATAATATATACTGTACACAATATGTAGTTTTATTTATATAGTTAAGGTAAGCATATTTATTACATAGCCAGTGGCCATTATAAATATAAACAATAAGAAAAAACAAGCATAATAATCAATAATCGATAATCAATATCCAGTAAACAATAAACAATGGTCACTAGGTTTCTAGGATACTAAAATACATTTAAACACAGTATAGAGTCCCTAAACAATTTTGTAAAAACAGCAATAATAAAAAGGAATAAAATAACAAAACAAATTGCAGATATTGATCCACAAACCATCCAAGAACAATACAAAACAGTACAAAACCAGACCCAGCGTACAACCGTATACCTCAATGTTATAGCCAGGCATACTAGCTACACAATTAAAAGAAATGCGGGTGTCCATTATACATAACATCCCTTTACACCGTACCCTTCCTTAGCAATAGCTCAGCCTGGGTCAAACAGACTCAGACTTCGCAAGTTTAAGTTTTAACACTCAGGTTAGGAATTTAGCAACCTCGAGTGAAATCAAAGGATTCAGATCACTCAGAAAAAAATCTTCCTTAGAGCTATGGAGACAAATGGAATTAAGGTGGGGATCAATGTACAGGCGTCTCCAAGTTTGATATAATGGATATATAAAAAAAATATGAGCCATAGTTTCCACAGCCTCCCACTGGAGGTTACAACAATGCCGACAGAGTCACTCAGAATGAGAAATGCCCTTCAATCTACCATCTGTCATGGCCATAGGAAATACATTAAATCTGGCAAGAGTCATTACCACTCTATACTTCCCCAGTCTGGGATTAACCAAATAATGTGCCCCTGCCCTGGGGATTACAAAATGGGAGTACAATTGGGATATCCTTTGAGTATCAATGCTCTCTCACTGCGATTGTAATTCAACATCAGAAACACATGTTTTTAGTTCACACCAGGCCTTCTCATAAGGTAGAGACAAAATATATTCACAGGAAAAGCCCAATGATCTCCAAATTTCCTGTATTTTAACAGACCACGGACCTACAGCGGAATATATTGCACAACTAGCCAGGGATCCTGAATCCACCAAGTGGAGCCGCAGCCAGTATTTGAGAATGGCTAGTATAGCTTTAACCCTAATCCGGCATCCTATTTTGTTCCACTTCCAACTTGTCAAGTAGCAGCACACTCCAAATTCGGGCTCCATAAATTAACTGGGGAATCATCTTTGCCTCAATTAGCTTACAGGCCGAGCCAAATAAGTGACCGACTTTAGTCCGATAGAAGCTTGCTATTCCTAGTCCAGTAGCCCTGGCCACGGCCCTCGCTTCTTTAAAATGTATGTTCCATGAGGGGGCAGCGGAAACATAAACCCCTAGGTACTTATACCCACTAACCTGGGCAATGCTATTTATTATCCATGTACTATCTATGCTGTACCTGCCTTTTACCAACTACCAGAACATTAGTTTTAGAGTAATTTACAATTAGCTGCTCATCTTGACAGTAAGCGCTAAATGCTCTCATAACTCTCCTTAATCCTATCTGAGTTGTAGCAATCAAAGCCGTGTCATCTGCATAAAGCAAGGCGGATAAAACCTGAGATCCAATCTCAACCGAGTGGAACTTCAGGTCTTCCAGTGCCCGCTGCATGTCATTCAAGTAAAGGTTGAATAAAATAGGGGCTAAAATGCAGCCCTGCCTAACCCCCCTCTCTACCTTAATGTTATGAGTTAAATCCCCCTGACTATTTAATCTGACTTGGAGGGAAGTATTAGTGTGTAGGGTCTGTATTAGATGTAAAAGTCTGATGTCAAAATTATAATTTACCAACTTGACCCATAATTTCCTCCTGCAGACTAAATCAAATGCTGATTTCAAATCTATAAAACAAATATACAGTCTAGCTTCCGGGCATAATCGTACATATTTGGAAATTAGTTGGTCCAGCACCCATATATGATCTATTGTAGAAGAACCTTTCTTAAAACACGCCTGCTCGATACCCATTATGTTATGCCGCTCAATCCACTTTTGGACACTCATCAGTAAATACTTAGAATACAACTTCCCAATGATACACAAAAGGTTAATGGGCCGATAATTCTCAGGATCACTAGGACAGCCCTTTTTAAAGATAGGAACCACTGTACTCATGAGCCAGGCTCGCAAGACTCTACCCGTTTCATTTATAGCAGTGAACAAAATAGCCAGAGTTTGGCTCCACCACTCAATATCTGTTTTGAGAAGTTCAGCAGGAATGAAATCAATTTCTGGGGCCTTATTGGGCTTAAGTTGTACAATCAGTTGGGTCACTACACCTGATGTAACTGGCTCCGAATGTTCCAAGGACTCCCAAATTTGTTTCAAAGGTTCGTCAATTCTCACAGATACCTCTGCAAAAATAGCTGATTTCTCTGCAGGGATAGCTACTTCGTCTGGACCGACACCCGATGCCCACGCAGCTCTAATTAAGGCCCAGAACCATTTTGAGTTCCCTTCCTCCACTGCTAGCTCCAAAGCTTTCCAAGGCTCGAGCTGGTGGACCTTTTTCTTCCGCCTTATTAAATTTTTGTAATACCTCCTTGCCACACAAAATTGATCATCATATAACTGGCATAACTGCCCTTAAGCCTACGGGACAGCTGATATAAGACTTTTTTGGCCTCCCTGCAAGTCCCATCCTCCCAACCCCTCCCTTTACATGAAAGCCGCCCCTGTGAAGGAGCGGTTGCCAAAAAAGGGAGTTGGGAAACCAGATCCTCATATTCCTGAACCACTGCTCCATGGTCTACTGTAGCCCCCTCCAGCAGACTAAATGGAAAATGGGGAGGTAACAACCCCACTATCAATTCCTCAACCTGTAGGGACCACTTAACCTTCCTCATCCCTGCCCCCATTATATGTCCTCCAATTCCCCCTATTGTCCCATAACCTGTTAATATAACTATGATGGCTATGTAGCCAAGTGACCAAGGGGAAGTGGTCTGATTCTGTATAGTCCAGAATAACAAAATCCACTATATAAGGAAACAGGCCCTCCAAGACCATGATATAGTCAATTATACTTCCACCCTGATGGGAAAAATGGGTAAAATCGCCCTTCTCATCCCCCAGTATAGCTCCATTCAGAACTAGTACATCCACAGAGGTAAGCAAATCTTGTAATAGCAGACCAGCTGCATTAACCTTCCGATCCCTAGCAGCCCATCTATCCATCATCACGGAGGGAAGATAAGAATCCAAGAGCAGTTCACTACCATTCCTGGTCCCAGGCTCAACCGGGAGTCCCCAGCCAGCATTAAAGTCTCCTGCTATCAATATACAAGTCTTTTATTTATTTATATATTTATTTACTTACTTACATTTATGAGTTGCCCCATATGCCTATGGCATCCCGGGGCGACGTACAATTAAAATTTATAAAAACATTTGATTCTTTAAAACATCAACAATTAAAACATCCAGGGATAAGAAAAATAAAAAAAATAAGGGTAGGGAGAATAAACACCCTATCCCATCCTCCCACTCTCCCCAAAGACTTGGGCAAACAGCCAGGTTTTACATGCCCACTGAAATGTTAGGAGGCTTGGGGCTAGGCGAGCTTCCTCCGGGAGAGAATTCCAAAGACGTGGCCCAGCCACCGAGAATGCCCTCTCCATCGTGGCCCCCTGCTTAACACAGAGGACCTCCAGGAAGGCACCTCCAGCAGACCGAAGGAGCCACTCTGGGGCGTGGAGGATGAGGCAGTCCCTGAGGTATGAGGGGCCAAGACCGTGAAGGACCTTATAGATCATTACCAGAACCTTGAACCTGGCTCAGCACGCTATTGGCAACCAGTGCAGAGTCTGGAACACAGGTGTTATATGCTCCTGATGACCTGTCCCCATCAGGAGATGGGCCGCCGCATTCTGCACTAGCTGCAGCCTCCAAACCAGGAACAAGGGCAGCCCCACGTAGAGCGCATTTCAGTAGTCCAGTCTCGAGGTGACAAAGGCATGGATGAGGGAGGCCAGGTCCGGCCTGGAGATGTATACACCATCACCCGGGGAGCAGGGGGCCGGCTCGGAGAACAGGACACAGCCACAGGAGAAGGAAGTCATGGAGGGAAACACCAGTTGTAGAGGAGGACAGGGGAGGGGGGCCGTGGAGGGGGCCCAGAGTCAAAGGCAGGGGCAGCAGAACCCCCAGAACCAGCCTGCACAGCAGCAAACCCAGGACATCATGGAGGGAGCCGGCAGAAACCCACGGCATCAGGGCAGTGGTGGGAGCCAGCATCCAGGGTCCAGAACACACAGGAGGCCTCACAGCCAGCTGCAGGTGGTCACAAAGAGGCCCAGGGCTGGGAGGCCCATCAGGTGCATGAAGTGCGGCCACTGAAGCATGCCTGAATGGTAGCCCAACGCAGACATGTGGTGAGCAATGAGGTAGTATGCCTCGAAGGGATCCTGCA
>QEPC01001884.1:852532-865308 GCA_003113815.1 Sphenodon punctatus | reverse complement strand
CTACGGACAGGCAGGCATGCCAGAATGGAAGCTTGCAGGAGGTAATTTTATGACCATGGCAAGGGAGAACTCTCTACTCCTCCAATCAACAGACCATAAGGACAATGCAGAATATCAAGTCAAGAGTATGTCCCCACTCATGTGTCGAGCCTACTACCACCTGGAACATCCCCATGGTTGCCATGGCAGCCATGAATTCCTGCTCTACAGCAAGAAATCTAGTCTCAGCATGGATATTGAAGTTCCCCAAGACAATAAGCTTAAGAGACCTCAAGACCAGGTCTGAGACCAGAGCGACTAGAGCAGTCAGGGATGTTGCCGACTTGCCCTGCAGTGGGGTGCTTGGTACACCATCAGAATTCTGTCCCTGGCCAGACCCCCCCCTGGTCCGTCTCCAGCCAAATCAAACACAAGATGGAGACCCTCTATTCCAGTCTCGATCTGGAAACATGCACAGTCTGGAAGCTGCATTTCTTTCCTATAATTCCAAAATATTCCTAATCCCTCCCTCACCAAAGGATGGTGACGGAGTGCACTCCAAATCAAATGTACCCTTGAATTTCCACCAGGATTTGCAGACTTCCCTCTCAAAGCAATCAGCTTGGAGGAAGCTATGGTAATGTAAGGAATATGAAGTGGGCCCCAGCAGATGGAAGTTGGTGTGTGGGTTTTTTATAGGGATTGGCATAGGAACCTGAGCTAAGGAATGGCTTCCTGTTTTTAGGCGAACCAGAGCTAGTGGTTAGGGGCCAGGGTTTGTAAATGTCCTAGAGGCAGGGTTATGACTCATGTTTGTAGTTCAAGTGTCAGGCCCTTCAAAACTTGGAGGACGACTTGCAGACTTGTCTAGATAGATAATGGAAAGAGCATTATGTTTGTGCTCGCAGTTGTCAACATACCATGTGCTGGAATCATAGATGAACATAACAATTGTCTACAGCACACATTAATGGCATGCTCATGGAATCAGTTGATGTCTACTGCAGAGACTGTGTGCACTGCTGAGTATCAAGTCTGAGTTATGCTGGTGACTCCTGTGACTGTGTATCCAGTGAGTGAAAGGAGGGAACAGGGTACCAGAGTGCATGCTTGTATACAGCATGTGCATGCTTGTAAACAACATGAGAGTCAGTGTGACGTAATGGCTAAGTGCATAGAACTTGGTTCAGGAGGTAGGGGTGGGACCCTGGTTCTAGTCTTGCGTTAGCCAGAAACTCACTGGGTGACCTTGGGCCAGTCACTTTATTCTCTCAGCATAACCTACCTTAAAGGGTTGTTGTGAGGATTAAATATTGTGTTAAATTGTTATGTGTAAAATGCTCTGAGTGCCATGGCAGGGGGGCACTATATAAAAATAAAATGTAATTAATTTATTATTATTATTATTTCCTTACTTAGAAAGGGAGAAAGGTATATGAATTTGCTTCCTACAGGGGATGAAAAGCAGCACAATTTGTAAGGCTGCCACTGAAACAGCCTGACACTGATGTCAAAAAATTCTCCTTCGGTGCCCAGCCTTTTGCTTCCGGGGTAGAGAAGTGGGAAACCAAAAACTGTGAGGGGTTTGGCCAGTGCAAAAGCCCCACACGCCTCCAGCTTGGTTTACCCAGCTATCACCAAGATGAGTACATATCAGCTCTGTACTCTTCCTGGTGTTTGCCGGCAAAGCCACGGGGGGGGGGGNGGGGGATGAGCTGGGGGGGTGGCTTTTGCACTGGCAGAACCCCACACAGATTTTGGCTCTCCTGGATCCAAACTCTGCGCAGATGGGCTGGTCGCTGAAGGCGTGAATGCGGTCTTGGTCTCAGAATCTTTATTCTTTTGGAGAATAAATTGCCAGGTTGAGAGTATAACCCCAATATGGAGGCTTCTCAAATACAGCTTCAAAAAGACAGCACGAGCGTTGATTCCTATGGTGGCCAACTACTTCTGGTGTGTCTAAATGTAGCCCGCATGGCTTTTCAGAAAGCGCGTTCTTCAATGCACTGCATTGCACTGCTCATGGAAAAGTGGCATCAATCTCCCTTTCTGCAGCTTGTACCCATTGGCTGTTCTCCTGCCCTGCGTTGCAAGAGAGAAAAATTGTTTTCCATCTTCTTTATGGCAGCCCTTCAAATATTGATAGGCTTTTATATCCCCCCCACCCAATCTTCTCCAAACTGAACACAAAATACTTCAAGCTCTCCTCGTATAATTTGTATTCCAAAAACACTTTATCTCTTCCTGCTCTAAACTGTCCCAGACAAAGCAATTGCTTGACTTCTTCCTGTCTTATTCAATTCAATTCAGTTTTATTGCGTAGCCAATGACCATTGCATATCCTGTCTTATTTTAAACTTTAAACCGCACAGTATTGCCTTCAAAGACTGGGGAAACTGAGGGTGTTTTTAAAAGTGACACCCACACACATGGACACTCACCATCCATGTGGGAGAGGACTCATTTGAATACAAGGGCATGGGGGTGCACACTCCCATGACCCACACACCACCTACCCAGTCTACACATGGGGCACTCTTGGAAAAACTGGAACGCCCCATGTGGGGACAGGGTGGGCAGTGCATGGATGGGACAGCTGTGCATGGAGTGGCTGGTTTGAAATGCTCCTCCATGCATGGCACCCATACACCCACCCCCTGCGCTGATCACTGACCATCCCCTCCACCCCTAGCCCCATCTCATTTAAAACACCCTGAGGCATGCTGTTTGGATGTCTTAGGGAAATGAAATATCACCAGGAGGAAGCAGAGGGGATCAGAAGTGAAAAGGATCTGAGTTTTGATTTTCTCATGTGTGATTTAAAACCAGACATCTGGTTTTGGCTGTCCACTAAACATAAATTTGGATTTTGTGCCATTATTTTGACCCATCAATGAAAAAAGAATAGAAAGAAAATGTGAAAACTCTGGAAAAACTATTTCAGTATTGTCAGAGGCTTCAAAGTCAGGACGTCTGTATGTCAGGGGTGGATCCAGCATCCTCCCAGCATTTAGTCCTAAGTTACACCAAGCACCTGATAAAAAGGTGTCCACCTTCCAATTTGTAGCCCAGAACGGGTTACTGAGGTTTTGGAAAGAGCACAAAGAAGAGAATGAGATCACTGCAACTTACTTAGAAGAAGAGAAGGCAAGCTGCTTTCCCTGCTTTTGTGGTTTGGGGCTATGCACCCCCTCCCCCACCTTGCATGCACCCAGAGCATAGACAATATGTGGATACATACTAAAATGAATAAGGGATGCCCATTGGAAAAAATGGATGCAACATGAATTCCAATTGGAAATAATGGAGCTCTGTGAATGCCAATAGTCTTTACTGGGCATTAATGCTATATGATAGAGTTGCATCTCTTTTATATATATATATATATAAAAAGGAGAGTAGGGAGGTGTGGAAGGCCAAAAAAGGGCAAAGGTGGGAGGGGGTGCATGTGCATGCTGGAGGGGGAGAGAATAAAAAGTGCCAAGATAGAAAAACAGGGAAGGATCCAAGAGGAAGTGCTGGAATGACATGGGACTGGTTGGGATCGCAGCAAAGAGCCACCAGGAGTCTTTAGAATGACATGGAAGTGGGTAGAATGACAAAGAAGAGGACACCAGGAGCAGCTAGAATGGTGGGGTCATGATCCAACCCTTCTTCATTCCTCATTGTCATTCCAGTAACATCCATCTCCATCATTCCCATTGTTATTGTATCAGATCCTCTTTAACACACCCTTATCATTCCATGCAGTACCTGTGCGCTCCCAACCCCCAGCACTGTGTCATTCCATCCAGTTCCTACTAGGGATGGGCGAACACGGTTCGGAAGTTCGGAGTTTGGACCGAACTCAACCAGTTTGGTCGACCTAACCGAACTTCCGAACCGAACTCGATTTTCAAACCGAACCGAACCAAATTTCCAAACTCGGCTCTGTTCGCCCATCCCTAAAAGATAATATTCCATTTATTTCAATGGGGTTTGAATTTCCGAATTTTGTTCGGAAGTTCGGAGTTCGGACCGAACTCGAATAGTTCGGTTGACCGAACCAAACTTCCGAACTGAACCAAATTTCCGAACTGAACTGAACTGAACCGAACCGAACCTCCGAACTTGGTTCTGTTCGCGCATTCCTAGTTCCTACATATTCTACCACCAACCCCATAATATTCAATCCACCTTTCCTCTTTGACTCCCACCTTGTAATTGTGCCATCTCCCCATCACCTCTTCCTTGTCATTCCAATTATATGAGTGCCTCTCCTATCATGCCACCTCATCCTTTCATTCAACTCCTTCACTATAGCCTAAGCTCTTTGCTTGCCATTCTGTCTGCTTAGCTACTTGTGACATCCTCCCTGTCATTCCATTCAAATCTTTGTCATTACACCTGATTCAAAGTCTCCTCCCTGTCACTTCACAAAATTCCTCACCATACCACCAAATCCCAGTTACTTCCTTATCGTAATTAAATAGAGCCCTCATCATCCTAGTGGCTCCCAGTGGCCTTCTCCTTGGGTGTTTTCCCACATTATTGTCTGCACACAATTTGTCCCTGGGAAAGAATCCAGGAGGCAAAGCACATGCGCGGTTTGTAATGTGGGACCGCGCCCTGTGCGTTTTTGCCAGCGATCCTGTGAGGGATTGCAGAGTAGGGAAATCCAGCTCTGCAATACTCTGCAGGATTGCCAACAAAATGCATGGGGGGCAGTCCCACGTTATAAACCATGTGCATGCTTTGCCCCCCAGATTCTTTCCCAGAGGTAAATTGTGCACAGACAGTAACATGGGAAAATGCCCTTTGTCATTCTACCCACTCTCCCATGATTCAACTGCTCGTCGTGGCCTACTTGTTATCCCATCCAATCCCCAGTCATTCCAGCTGTGCAGGAGGGTGTCTTCTTAGACATCCCGCTCACTCCCAGAGGCCTCCTCCCTGTCATTCTACACACACACCCCACGTCCACATTTCAGCCATTCTTGCAGGCCTCCTCCTCATCATTCTACCTAGTCTGTCTTCATTTTAGGACCTCCTGGCGGCCTCTTCAGTGTCATTCCACCCAGCAGTCATTCCCTCCTCAGTGTCATTCCACTCACTATGAAATATTTTACAGTAGCTAATTCAAAACAATGAGGCCAATTAAAATTATAATCTGATTGTAAATATTCAAATTTTATTATACATATTGAATGTATTAAATATATATGTAATCTATTATATATATAATATATAATACATATACATGTATAATGTATTGATTTATTGATGTAATAATTGAAAAAAAATGGTTTTAAGTACTGCCTCCATAGTGGATTCATTTTCTCATTTAATGGAAACTTTATTTTGTATACTGCCACTATGTTTTTTTACAGATGCTTGTGCTCTCCCTCACCTCCCAGGTGGCTTGTCCATGGTACTCCCGGAGTAAAATGAGCAAAGTGGGCCACCCAAACCTGGTGCACTGGGGGTGGAGGAGTGGTCTGTCTAAAGGTCAGAAGGCCTCTGCAGCTCTGCTCCCAGCAGCGAGTTGCTCTGGTAACCACCATAGAGCTGTGGCTGGCAGCCTAGAGTGACTGCTGATCCACCCATGGCTCTATCGTGCAGGGGAGGGCGGCACACATGGGTGGACTGCATTGTGCGGAGGAAGCGGGCTCCGTTCACACACACACACACACACACACACACACACACACACATGGGTCCATCTGAAAACAGCCAATGCCAACTTCTGACTTCAGCTGCCCCCATTAACATCCCTCCTGAATCCACCCCTGCCCAACACCCACCTCTCCCCTTACCTTTACTGAATCCATGCCCTGGGGCAGCAGGTCCTCCCATCCCAAGGGTACAGGCACAGTAAAGGCAGTAACTGGTTTCCTCCCCCCCCCCGCCCAATGCCCATCCCCACCTCTTCCTCCTCCCTACTCACTGTCCCTCCCCCACGGGCTGACACCTTGAAGCACCTACTCATAGACCACCTTCAAGTAGGCCACAGAATGTGCTCTATAATGGCAAGAGAATGCCTAGAGGGAAAAATCCATTTGACTGCTGTACAGATCTCTTCATCCTGAGTTGTACCTTGGAGTACCACAATAGCAACCTCCCATCTTACCAAATGAGATTTTCTGCCAGCTGGATGTTGTAGATTAGAAGCCAAGTATACGTTCACAAAAACAAGCCCTCGGACATTTAGCCAGAGTGCCCCTTCTTCCCCCTTTTTGTTGGGCTAAAGCTGACAAGGAAGTTTGAATAAACCCTATAATCTCTATATCTCTATTGATATAGCTTCCCCAAGCTGCTTTTGCAGGAGGGATTGAGTATAAATTAATATTTAAATAACATAAATAAATATATTGGTAGAAAAATATAGGGCCTTTCCCATGCTCTACTAGTCATATGAAGAAAGTCACACAACATACAGTATGTCATACATAGTCCCGTAGAGAAACAGGAAAACCAATGTTTGGCTAGCAACAACACTATTGAAAGTGTCAAAGAAAAGCAATATTGTTTTGTCTGATAAATTTTGCTCTGTTGACTATTTGGACCAATAAGATCCTTTTCATGAACCTCCCTCACTATAAATATAGAACAGGCAAATGCTGGCACCGTTTTCTCCATCCAATGGCCTTCACTTTAGATGATTATGATTAATAATAATAACACTACTACTACTACTACTACTACTACTACTACTAATAATAATAATAATAATAATAATAATCTGTATTTATATGGCTCCAGCAATGTACCTGGCACTTTACAATTGTAAGAAAGAGATACGGTCCCTGCCCCAGCAGGCTTAAAATCTGAGACAGACGGGGAGGAGGGTAAGACAAAGGGGGGGAGGAAACAGAGGAAGAGACAAGAATACATATATAAACTCGTGGTCTCAAGTGCACGTGCTTGGCTTAATTACAAAAACTAGACAGAATTCACTGACTGATTTAAAAGCATAGGGCAGACAATCTTTTAACAGGAATTTTTGGAGCGAGGATGACTAAATGTTGTTTGAAGGATAAGATACTTTGCCTCTTCTCATTTTACTGCTGTAAGACTATGCCAGTTATTTCAGTACACAGTAGATGTTTGGATCCATTTCTATCTTCATTTTTAAATAAATGGCAAAGATACCTCAAGCTTGAGAAAGGGACTTCTTTGTTTTGTTCTCATAAACCAAAATAAATAATTCTGAATAGCTAGCTGGTGACACATCTATACTTACAGAGACTGGAGACCTATGTATTCCCCAGAATCCACAGTAATTTCCCATCTCTATAACTGAGCATAGTGTTCATCAGATTTCTCACTACTGAACAGCGACAAGAAACAATTTTCAGGCTCCAAATTGCTGCATATTTCTGCACAAAAAGTTGATATGCCTTTTCAGAGAGCATCGCAAACAATTCAAAAGCATTTTTGTCCACTGATGACAAATAGCCTTCCGGTTTACAAAGATCCATTTTACTTATGTGAAAATTTAATATCACAAAGGCAGCATGCTAGCATCACAGTTCTGATTCAGGTAGTAATACTGTGGCTTATCATAAAACAGCAGCGATCAAACATAATCTGCATGTTAAAAGAAGGTTTGAATAATACTATGTACTAGGGATGGGATTATCGGTATCAGATTAATCTGATAATGCCGATAATTGTCAATATCGGATTAATCCAATAATACCGATAATGTCAGTATTGGTTTATCAGTTTTTTAACATTGCTGATTTTTCAGATCTTTAACATTGCGGCCATTTTAAAAATGGCTGCAATGTTAAAGATCAAAAAAATCGGCAATGTTAAAAAAATGATATAGTGATACCAATAAAACCGGTAACCGATAATTCGCCTGGACTCCCACCCCTACTATATACTCACACACTGTCCTTACATTATACTATGTAATTACACTATGTAATTTTCACACTGTCCTGTGAGTATATTTTATATAGATCAATATCATCTCCACACCCACTGCAAGCTGGTATTAATTTCAAAGCAAGAAAAACAAAATTACAGGAGGGGAAACTGTAGTTATTTCTGTGTCAGCAATTCAAATAAAGAAGCATGATTTCTGTTCTGGTCACCAACACCCATAGAAATTATCTTTGAAAGTTCTATGGGTGAATTATAATAATTTGACTGAAAAGCTGACTATTAACACCCTGAGTGATGTCTTTGAATGCCCATCTCTTCTACTTCAACTAATCATATTCAAAAAACAAAGACCAAGTTAAGATGTTCTACAAGAGGTAGATTATAATGTACAGGTAGATAGTACTGGTAGATAGTACTGGTAATGTACTGGTAGCTAGAGTGTGCAGAAGGGGGGCAGTCTTTCAGAAATTACCTCTAGGGACGAGAATGGGACCAGTGTCCTCCTTCTAGAGCATCTCTGGTGAGGAGGTGGTCTAGGAGAGCACCTCCAAAGCAATGGGAAAAGGCTCTCTTTAAAATGGAGGCGGGAGATGCTTTCCACTCCTGAGGCCAGTTCTGAAACATCAAAGAGCTGGAAGCCAGTATGAAGGGTATTTGAGCAGGAACTCATCGGAACACTGGTCTGCTATGTCTTATTGGTAGACCCATGACTTAAGAACCAATTTAAGAATCTTCACTGATTTCTTTTGTAAGTGCTTATATGTCACCTGGCCACTCTAGTTTTGATACCTGGTACCAATGAAGTCATCTTTCCTGGATTATGTCACAGCTATAATAAACCAAAAGGGAAATCTTTAATTTTCCTTTGCCAAACAAACAAAATAATAATAATAATCAGTGATTGATTCTCTACTTGCCACATTTGATGGATGATATACGCCAATAACTGGTGCATACTGTAAATGTTTGCAGAGTCATTTTCACACAATGCATTTATTATTACCTATTAAATGTGTTATTTCAACTTCAAGGTACAAGTAACAAGATAATTCATATAATACTAACAAAAAAACCGGAGGGAATGGGAGGAGAGTATTGTTGTTCGGTTCCTATTTTTAAAAAGGGATGCCCAAAAGAGCCCGCAAATTATAGGCCCATAAGACTTCTTAGTGTGGTTGGAAAACTTTACTCCTGCCTTTTATTAAAAAATATTCAATTCTGGTGCGGGGAAGCTGAGATTGTTGGGCCAGAACAGGCAGGGTTCAGGAAAGGCATGTCTACTGTGGACCATATTTTGGTCCTTGAGCAATTGATGGCAAAATATGTTGACTGGGGCAAATCTTTAAAATTGTATGTGTGCTTCATCGATCTAAAAACTGCCTTTGACTCTGTCTGTAGGCCTATGTTGTGGGACCAGCTATATAGGTATGGCATCGATCAGCATATGCTGTTGCTTCTATAGGCCTTACATTCTAATACTTCACTTAGGGTGCATATGGACAACCAGGGGAGCCTTTCGGCTCCGATGCCAGTTAAGGGGGGGTGAGGCAGGGGTGTCTTTTGGCCCAGGTGCTGTTTGCTCTTTTTTTAAATGACATGAGGGGGCTCCTTACCATTGACTCACACCATCTGGTCGACATTGGGGGCTTTGTTACCTCGGTCCTGCTTTATGCCGATGATACAGCATTAGTGGCAAGAACACAGATTGGCCTGAGAAGGCTGATAAAGGCTTTTGGGTGTATTGTGAGGATAAACAATTAAGTACCAACTACTCCAAAACCAAAGTGCTGGTAGTTGGCTCCCGAGGTGAAGGTCATAACTGGTATTTAAATGCCCCCAAAATTGAGCAGGTATCTTCTTATAAGTATTTGGGGGTACTTGTGGCAGTCTCAGCCTCCTAGGTTCCCCATTTTAAGGCAGCTAACGCTACTTCCAAGGCTACTGCCAAGGCGATAAGTAGGGGTTTTTTTTAATAAAGGGGGTCAATTGGTCCAGCCTGCCCTCAAGTTGCTAAGTGCAAAGATGATTCCCCAACTCGTGCATGGTATTGCGATCTGGGGGCCGACTAAATTAATGGAGCTGGATCAGGAACAGAACAGGCTACAGAGGAATTTGTTAGCCGTTCCTTGCTCTACCCCTGCCATTCTCTTGAGGCCTGAGATGGGTATCAAACAGGTGGCTCAATATGCTACTTTGGCCATATTGAAATATTGGCTAAAATTGTGGTGTGGGCCCTTAAATAATAATTTGACACATTGCGCAGTAAAAGCTTTTCAGGGTAGATGGGAATTTGCTATTGGATCCATCTTGGGCTATCTTGGATTTTCTAGGGAATATGTTCTGTTCTTTACTTTTAAAAGAATTTGGCCAGAAATACGATTGCAAGTGTCCGACCAGGAGATGCAAATAGAGGCCGAATGTTTGTAGGCCCAGAAAATATCCCCGTTCCTAAGCAAATTTGTTATACCGGTCCAAGGTGCATCTTATTTGATGGACCCCCGTAGGAGGCATGTACGGCTGGTTTTTACCCTGGCTAGGGTTAACTGCTTCCCCTCTTCCCTGTTGCAAGGAAGATAGGGTAAAGTGCCTTTGGGGAAAAGATGGTGTGTAGCCTGTTTAGAGGAATCCTGCCTCCAGGTGGACACTGTGGAACATATTCTTTTAGTTTGCCCCCAATTTCAAGCATGGCGCCAATCCCTTATAACCCCACTTCGTGATAAGATGCCAAAAGATAGTTTTCATGCAGTGCTGTTTCTATTGTTGGATCAGGAGGACAAAGTTACCCTATCAGTGGCTAGGTTTTTAGCCTGGGTGCTTAAAAGTAAGAGATCGCTGATGGCGTTCTCTCCTTCCTGATTTAGGCAGGGTACATTATTGTATTATTTTCTGCCACTTGATTTGGTAAGGAGCCCCTTGGGGCAGGGAATGGAGGGTTTTTATTTAGTTAGTTATTGCCATGTAGAAGTGGGTTTTTATTACCCAAATGGGTGTTTTTGAATTTGCATTCTGTTTTAGCTTGTTTTTAAGGTTTTTAAGGGTTATTTGGTTGTCGATATATTTGTTTGTTTATCTGTATGAATTTTATTGTATTTTGTCAAGGCTATAAGGCCAGTACAAATAAATTTATTCTTCTTCTTTTAACAAAAAAAATCAGAATTTTATTAGTGCTCTGGTACTTTCAAATTTTAGACTAAACCATTGCAGGATAACATCAGACATGCAAAAAACATTTTACCGTTCCAACCTTTTGTTTTCATGGTAAATGTTGTTAGTCACCTCGAGATGCTCGTAGCAGGATGGGGCGGCATAGAAATTTTAATAATAAATAAATAAATAACCAGACCTAAGGGGCTTTTCTCTGCAGTTTTGGAGATGGGTGAAAGAAAGGAAAGTGTTTATGTGATAGGAACTAAGACAACTAGTAACTACTCCCTCCTCTTTCAAATCCCGCACCTGTTCCTCCAAACCCTCTTTCTCTCTCCTCTTAATTTTTATCTCCTCTGCCATTACCCCCTCTCTTCTCCCATAGCACTGCCAAAATCTGGCCCTTCCTTATGGCTACTACAGCTAAAAATCTAGTAATCTCTCTCCTTGACTACTTCAGTCTCAGGTCTCCCTTCTTACAGGCCTTCCCTACTCCCATCTAGACCCTCTCATTTCTATTTAATAGGAATGGGACTTTTGGTTTCGGAAATGAAAGTATCCGATAATGACCATTTTAGATTAATCTGACATTTCGATTCTTTTTTAGTATTGGTTGTATCCAATCTTTTGCATTGTTTTCTGTATCGGATTTTTAACATTATGGTTTGTTCCCATTGACGTCAATGGGAAAAATGTAATGTTAAAAATCCGATACAAAAATCAGTGAGAAAGTTCCGATATAAATGGGTGATTTCAGACGTTATGGGCGGGCGGTTCACCACAGTGAATCCCCGGTGGGGGTGAATAAAACAACCATGCCGCGGGGCCAAGAAAAGCCCAAACAGACGTGACGGGACCGGGACCATGACCGGGAATTGGGCCGACACATCACGGATCGGGGCAGCGCAACAGACGTGACACCGATCCCTGGCCGTGGTCAAAACTCCCAGAAGACACCGGGCAGGGGTGGGACACAGACATGGCCGCCTGAAGGCAAACAAAGCAAAAAGACACACAAGGGAACGCCCACACAAGGGAAATGGGAAGGGAGGGGGGAAGAGGGAGAAGCGGCCAACAGGTACCGCACTCAGCAGTCGCACACACACAGTGGTCCCACAGCACAACACACAGCAGGACCACACGCCCGGGCACACGCACACGCACACGCGGGAGCACCCACCCAAGGGAAAGGTCGGGAAGGGGGGGCAGGGGTGCCTGGACAAAGCACAAGGAACAACGGGAGCAGGGGGGGGACACGGTAGATGGGGGGCACCGCAAAGGGGCAGGGCAGGACACAGGCTGCAGCAACCCCCCACCCCCACAGCACCACAGTCCACATAGGCACCCCCACAGCAACACAGGCAGTCTCAGAAAGGGGGGGCAGGATCCCAGGACCAAGGCACGATGGGGGCCCGCAAGGCACAGCCAGCCCGGCAGAGACGGTCCAGGAGGGGAACACGGGCCCCACAGTCACAGAGGGCCGGAGGGAGGGCAGCAAGGACAGGCAGAGAGGTGCTCCAGGTCCAACGACACAAACCCCCCCTGGGAAGCACCATGGCCCAGTCCGGGGGGGCCCAATGGCCATGTCACACAAGCACCCAGGATGGGGGGGGCCCACAGCAGGTGGCAGCGGCTGCGGATAGGCAGCTGGACATGGATGGGTTGGAGAGGCCACCCAGGCACTCGGAAGGGCAATGGGGGGGCCAGGAGGGGCCCTGGGCCACAGCCAGGGGCAGCAGCGCCCCACAAAGCAGGCAGGTGCACACCACGGCAGAGAC
>QEPC01001884.1:834977-852432 GCA_003113815.1 Sphenodon punctatus | reverse complement strand
ATAATAATAATAATAATAATAATAATAATAATAATTCCTGATATAGTTCCACCACCCAGAAACTTTTCTCTTCCTCTACCATCACCCTCACCCACCCCTTCCACTTCCCATGTCACCCTTCCCCTGGTCCATTCTAGATTATAAACCCCTTAAGGCACAATCTTGGGTGAAAATAGACATGACGCTAACCACCCTTGAACCACCCTTGGTGGTTATTTATGCATGTTGCAGGGCTGCATAGGGCACCAATACAGCCCTGCAACATGCATAAATAACCACCAAGGGTGGTTAGCGTCATGTCTGTTTTCACCCCTTGTCTCCATAATCAGAGTTGTTCAGTGACAGGCACATTTCTGTCACTATATAAACAATACATAAAACAAATAACTTGAGAAAACTACTAGGCTAAAATAAGACATTGGGGGGAAAAGAAGGGAGCAGCAGGGTGTCCTGACCTCAGGGTTGTGGTTGTGTCAAAGTGGCACAGGCAGAAAAGCCAGTCATCAGTCTTAACAACCATTGTCATAAGCAGTAAAACATAGCGTAAGAACTTTGCATTGTTGATAGTGCTCGGGCCCTTAAAACATTTTGTTGATGACAAACACTTTTAGCTTATTATTAACAAACAAAGGCATTTGATGCTATGCCCGAGTACAATTGTTTTCACAGGGCTCAGCCCCGGCAATTAAATTCATGGGGTGGGGGACTGAGCCCTGGGAAATATTCCCACTTAGCATGCATCCAGAAATGGGAAAGGCCGATATTGGACATTTAGGGTTAGAAATAAAAGCCTGAAGAACACTGCATGGTTTATTTGCCTTTCATTAATGACTTCTGTGCCTCATCCCCTTGTGCTGGCCATCACATAGATTCTGTCACAAGAACTCCTGTTTTATATTCAGATATAGTCTAGTGATTACTATTAGATTACTAGCTGGAGTCTGGGATTCATTTCCCTGTTCTGTCAAGTTCTGGGGCAGGAGGCGTGGCTTGCGAGGCAGGTTTGGGTGCCAGCAATTCATTTTTTATATGTATTAAGCACTGCAATGGACATAATGTTAAATACCCATTTATGCCTTATCAAGACTGGAACCTTTTGGTGTCAAAGAGAACAACTATCTTTGACTGACAAAAAGCAGAACTGTTCTTGCCAATTACTAGCTGCTTCAGTTTCTCTTAGTTGTGGCAACCATACTGGAGAATATTTTCCTATCCATGAAAAGGGGAAACACAGTACAACAAGGAAAGCTATTAAAATAAAATTGCCTTGCTTGGAGACACTGGGCTTTGAAAGAAATAAATGTTTAAATTATATTATCTTTATAAAATGGAACAAAAACACAATGGTTGTGTATTGGATTGCAAAACAATTTGATCCTTGTAACAAACATACAATGGAGTGCTTCACAGTTATACTAACTTCGTAAAAGGCTGTGCATAATTTATTAGAAACTAATTTAGTCATGAATATAAATTTTCTGGCAGAGGGAAAAATCTCTTCATTATGCATATTTTGCAGCTTAACTTTTCTTTCGTTCCTTGTTAAAATGTGCTACGATGGCACTTTCCAACATTAACTTCAGACTGTATAAATTATAAACCAGCAGGGACCATTCAGAAAAGCTCACTAGACACATGTGTGTGATACTTATAGATAAGGATATTTTTATTTATAGTCCAATAAGGTAGTGTGTTAAAATTTTAAAAAAATTCTTGCAGTTTTCATTCTCTAGGCTAGCTTTTTCTTTTAGACACTCAAGATGTTACTTTAACACTTTTTGTGAAAACTGGAAAGATTACAGAATAAAAGCTTGCATGATATTGAATTTTTGCATTTCAAAGCACTAGTCTACCATAATGCTAAAAAATAATGTTGAAGCTTTTTGAAGTTTACATTTATGGACCACCCCTTGGATATGGATTATTATAGTCATAATAATATTCCACCTGATGCTGTGGAAAGATTTTATTTCCAGGTAGTGTAACTATTTTAGATACAACATTTCATCAGATTTTCTTTTTTGTATATAATTAAAGAGTATTATTATTATTATTATTATTATTATTATTATTATTATTTGCATTTGTGTAGCACCAGCTGTGTACCTGGTGCTTTATAGAACAATAAGAATGAAGCGGCCCCTGCCTACGGCTTACAATCTAATAGACATAGAGGGTGGAGACAAGGAGAGGGGACATAGGGAGAGACAAGGGACAAATAACATTTAAGCAGATGCGAGGTCTCTGGTGCACGTGCTTAGCTTGGTTGCAGTTAGGCAGGAGTCTGCAGGGAGGGCAGGCAGTACAAATTGAAAGGAAAGTTCTAACAGGCATCGGGAAAGGCAGTGAGGAAGAGGTGAGTTTTGAGGAGGGATTTGAAGGTGTGGAGGGAGGGAGCAAGGTGGATGTGGGCAGGGAGGGAGTTCCAGGCATGGGGGGCAGCAAGGGGGAAGGGACGAAGGCGGTTAGTGGAACAGGGGAGAGTGAGGGAAGGGATAGAGGAGGAGCGGAGAGTGCGTGCAGGAGTGTGTAAGGAGACTAGGGCTGATAGGTAAGGGGAAGCCAGGTTGCGAAGGCATTTATAAGTGAATACCAGGAGTTTGTGAAGGATGTGTGTGGGAAGGGGGATCCAGTGAAGAGAGGAGAGGAGAGCCTGCACATGGTCAAAGAGACGGGCTGAGTGGATGACCCTAGCAGCGGAGTTGTGGATGGAGATAAGGGGGGACAGGTGAGAGCTGGGGAGGCCAGTAAGGAGGAGGTTGCAGTAGTCAAGGTGAGAGCCAAGGTGACCATGGCATGAACAAGGGTTTGGGCTGAGGAGACAGAGAGAATGGGCCAAATCTGAGCAATGTTGTGGAGGGCAAAGTGGCAGGACTTGGCAACAGAGTTGATGTAAGGTTTAAAGGAAAGGTGAGTATCGAAGATGAAGCTCAAGCTACAGGCTTGGGGAATGGGGCGGATGGTGACCCCATCAATAAGGATGGACAGGGAAAAGGGAGAGGAAGGGTAGGGAGGAAAGATAAGGAGCTCAGTCTTAGCCATGTTGAGCTTGAGCTGATGTTGGGACATCCAGGCGGAGATATCAGAGAGACAGTTGATGAGGCGACCTTGGACAGAGAAGGGGAGAGAGGGGGTGGACAGATAGAGTTGAGTGTCGTCAGCATAGAGGTGATATTGGAAACCATGGGAGGCAATGAGTTTGCCAAGGGACAGGGTGTAGATAGGGAAGAGGAGAGGGCCCAGGTCAGAGCCTTGGGAACCCCAACTGAGAGGGGGAGGGAGAAAGAGTTGGAGTTGGGAAGAGATACGTTAAAGGAGCGGTCAGAGAACTCCTCCCTAGACCCCCAATCTGGCTTCTGCCCCCTTCACTCCACTGAAACTGCCCTTGCCAAGATCACCAATGATTTACTTGTTGCTAAATCTAAGCGCCTTTACTCCATTCTTGTCCTCCTTGACTTTTCTGCTGCCTTTGACACTGTCGACCACTCACTCCTACTGGACTCTCTCCGCTCCCTAGGCTTCTGCGGCTCTGTCCTTGACTGGTTCTCGTCCTACCTCTCTGACTGCTCCTTTAATGTGTCTCTTCCTAACTCCAACTCTTCCTCCCTCCCCCTCTCGGTTGGGGTTCCCCAAGGTCATGAATACTGAAATTATCTGAAGTAGCTTCCAATCCTAATGTGCCTGCTATTTTTAAAGAGAGATTTTCAGCTGCTGGATTTTTGAAACTGTGAGAATGACACTCACCCCTCCTAACACAAAATAATGAGGGGTGGGCGAGTTTGCCCCACTCCATTACCTTTAGGTGTGAGCAAGGCAGGCTGCACTCTCTTTTGGGGGGGTGATCAGATTTCAGGGCAGCCTGGGAGTTGCTATGGCAACCATGGCCAGGCTGCATGACGTTTAATGTCTCGCCAGAGAAATGGTCAGTTGTAACTGACCACAATTGGAAGTCCCGCAGTCAGAGCTGGCTAGGGGCATCTGGTCACAATACCGGTGTTGTTCCTGAGGCGTGGAGGAGAGTTGTGGGTCAGCGGTAGTCCATGCTTCTCTGTTGGAACCTTTGCTGAGTCGTGGAGTCTTGCTGGCAGTGAGTAGGAGTGGCGGTAAGAGGCTAATCAGTTTCTTCAAGTTTCTTCAAGGGGTATACTGAGGCCTGGCTGTGGAAGCTCTGTGTGTGTGTGTGTGGTGTTAATAGAGTGGGGGGGCCTTGGGTGTTTTTCATTTGAGCCCCCTTCAGATTCACTTTTAGAAGAGATGAGCAATAGGGGTTAAAAAGAGGTGGGGAAGGCCCCAGACAAAGGCGCTGGGAAGGGCCCGTGAAAGGGCTCAGCAAAAGGTAAAGGCCCAGCGCCAAGAACAAGCGGAAAGGAATTGCTCGAGCAGAGCCAGCTAGGAGACCAAGTGACTCATGTTCAGGAAGGGGAAGACAGCAGGACCCTGCTGCTTTCCCTTAAGAGGCAGCTGGGGGGCTGTGAAGAATTTACGATGAACCTTGCTACATTAGCGGGGCAAGGCAGGAGGAGGATGTGCAGACAATGGAGGCATGGTGCAGGGCAGTGCCAGCACAGCTTCTAGGATTCAATGTTGATGCAGCACCTGAGTTTCTACCGGGGGTGCTGTTAAACGCAGCTTGATTGCAGTTGTGAGGAGAGCCGAATTGAGAGGGAAATGGAGGTTCATGGTCAGGGACAAGAATGGGCATTTTTACCCACACTTGTTAAAGTTCCAGATTTTTCAGTCTTCTGGGTTTACAAATCCACAAGTAAGTTCTGGATTCATTTTTCACACACATACTGCCCTGAGGCAGTTCCTGGATGCATTCTTCACACAAACACTGCCCTGAGTCAGTCTAAAGTAGCCACAGCTGTAGATGTGACAGGCTGCCATGGAAACCAAGTGACCACAGCGGCCTGGAGCAAAGCGGTTTACCAGGAGAACTTTTTACACACAAAAGTTCTGGGAGAAGCTCTATGCAGAAGTTCAAAGATCCGACTGTTTAAGATCTGGCTGAGTGATTTAGACACACAGAAAGTTCAGGATGTAACAGCAAACATCCAGGAGAAATGTGTGTGTAAAAACACCCATTGTCAGTCTGTGGGAGACGACCCACAGGTAGTGGGGGTGGGGGTGGCTGGGTAGGCAGGGGGTACCATTATCTCACTGCAGCGAAGATGAGCTGGAACAAGGATGTTGAAAGAAAATGATGTGGTTCAAGGCGGAGCGATGGAGCAGGCATTTGACTTGGTTGGTCAGGTAGCAGCATTGGAGAAGACAATGAAGGAGCTGGCCGGGAGAATCCACTCGATCCAGGCTGCTCTTGTGGCACCCCTGCATTCACAGACTGCTGAGGTGACAGCCCAGGATCCATCAGCAGTAGCAGCACCAACCCAAAGGCAGAAAATGGTAGCAGAGGTGCAAAGACCTCTGGGTGCAGGTATGTTGGAAGGTGCTGGAAGGTGGGAATGGCACTCAGTGCAGATGCTTAGCAGCAGTGGGTCAAAAGCAAGAATGCCAAGCTCCATCTAGCACACCAAGGTTAGGTTGAGTGGTAGATGGGTGCCATGGCCAGATCAAGTGGAGGTTAATCTGTGCATGGTGCACAGGGACTGAAGCAAATCCTAGCTGTTTGGTCAGCAGCAGTTGCTCTCTGAGTATGTAAGCAGAGTGACAGGGCAAGTATGGAAAGGAAAGCAGAGTTTGCGCAAGTGCACAGCATGTTCAGCATGCTTGGTGCGCTCAGCAGAGAAGGATAAGGAGCTTCCTCCTTTAGGGGTTGGGATATCAGAAGTCTCTGCACCTATCGGTGCTCATCTTTTGCAGTCGACAAGAGAGAAGATTTTGAAATGTGGATTTGTTTGCGCTTTTATTTAGCGATCCCATCCCTGATCCCAATGATAAGGAGGAGGTAAAGGATAAGAAGCGCTTCAAATGGCCAAAAGTGGACTGTAATTGGACAAATTGGATGGACGCTTATTAATATTCTATATATATGGGGGTGGTAATGCAGGCGTACCCTGAAAGAGCCGTTGAGCTGGTTAAATATTAGAAAATTGTGAGAAGGGTTTATGAAACTGGTTAGCAGGGGGCATGACTGATCTATGATGACGGTTTTCGGCACAAGGCAGATAGGCATTAGATGGGGTCTGCATGTGAATGATATTTGGTTGGAATCTATGTGTGCAGCAACTAACGTTGGTCAGGCTGATAGTGGCCATGTTCTTTCAAAAGGAGTTGTAGGGCTAATTACCCTAGCTTTCATGATGGGTGGGGGAGAGGGGTAGCAGTGCAGGGGGTCCATGTTGGGAATTTAGCAGATCAGGGACATGCAAGAGGTCACCTTGCAGGTTTCGTCATGCATGTGCACTCTGCGGCGCACCACATGCAACAGCAAACTATACTAAACTTAAAGCTTTTGGAAAGTTTCATCAACAAAAAGGGGGACAAGGTGCTCTGCTACATGGACCTCAGAGAGGTGCTGCTGGAAAGAATGCCAACTCCAGTTAACCCTGATACACTGGAAACAGCGCTCAGTGGTTATCCCGATAAGGAAGCATTGGGGTATGTACTGAGGAGGTTCAGGGAAGGATTTAGAATCCCAGTAGTGGGTTTGATTCCAATGCTATCAGAAAGAAATTTAAAATTGATTGTGGGTTTGGAACGTGCAGTGAGCGCCAAGCTGGAAAGGGAGAGCACCGAGCACAGGATCACAGGGCCTTTTGGTTGCCAACCAGGGGTGAATTGGGAACTTAAAACAGCCCTGGAAAATATTCTGAAAGTGGCCCGTTTTGTAGGCGGGGCCAATGACGGGCAGAGCCAACAGTAGGCACGGTCAGCTTGAATTTTGACATTGCCACGGAATATGCAATGAATAGAAAACACAAACAGTGAATACAGACCACCTTGCGCTCAAGGCAAGGGTTTATTAAGCTTCAACCAAAGAAACCCTCAAACCACAACCAATTGTGCAGCATTTGTGATAAATCCGGAGCCTCCAAAACTGCTCCTCTAGCTGAGTCTTTCACCACTAAGTCTGCACAGTCGAAACAAAAGTAAATAGCCACAGTTGCAGCATTGTATAGCCCCCAGTTCCTTCCTTCAACCCCATCTCCCCCAAGATCATTTATTTTATTTTTTATTTTATTTTATTTAACACATTTTATTACCCCGCCTCTCCTGCTCTAGGCAGCTCGGGGCGGCTTACACATAAAAACAATAAAACAGCTAAAACAGCACAATAAAAGAGAAAGCAAAAAAATTGCTCTCCCTCCCCCATCCCTAACCCACAGCCCCCCACCCTAAACCCCATCTCCCCCACCAAATGTCAGTCGGAACAGCCAGGTCTTAGTCATATGCTGGAGGGAAGGTAGTTCCGGGGCCATTCGGGCCTCTACTGGGAGACAGTTCCACAGCCAAGGTGCAGCCACTGAGAACACCCTCTCCATAGTGACCCCCTGGGCCACATGGGAGACCTCAAGGATGAAACTCCCGGCCGACCACAGGGGTCGGTCCAGAGCACAGAGAGTGAGATGATCATGTAGGTAAGTCAGGCCAAGGCCGTATTGGGCTTTATAGGTTAACACCAACACGTTGAACCGGGCCCAGAAGACTATAGACAGCCAGTGCAGAGCCTGCAGCACCAGTGTAATGTGCTCACGGCGGCTCAACCCCATAGGGATTCTTCCCTCAACCCCCTCCTCCAAGTTCATTGCCCCCCCAACCCCTTCAGTCACTTCCAGATGCCCCAGCCCCTTCCCCCCAAAGATCATGGCCAGCCGCAAGCAGCATACCCTGATGGTGCTACAGTGCCAGACTGGAAAGGCTCTGTGGATGGGGAAAGAACCAGGGGATGATGCAGGGGAGCCATGGGTATACCCACACTCCTTGCCACAGGCACAGATAACGTGCAGAAACATCCAAAGTTTAGCGACACTGAAGACCACTCCTAACCCAGTGATTGGAGCCCTCACAGCAACAAATCTGCCACCACAATGACAGAACTTTCACCGCCCAATGTGCTCACCAGCAGAGATGCTGGCATCCCTGTCCATTTGATTCCTGGCAGCTCAACGAAGATCTCCGAGGAAGTCAGATTAAAACAGATGGGATCATTTTCCTGGCTGTCCCAGCATGGCTTCCAGAGGGCATCACTTTAGGAAAGTCAAGTGCAGACCTGCGAGGAACATTCTCCCCCCCCACCCCACCAGCTCCTCAGAATCCCCCAGCCATTTGCCCAGCTGGACTGCAAGGGGTGTGTGTGGATTGCCAGGTTCACAATGGCTCCTAAGCCGCCCTTGTTGCATTTTCCAGCTAGGCTATAAAGTGCGGAACTGCCCCTACAACCCCATAGGATGCATTACCCAGCTGGGTTGTATTGCAGAATGATGCAAAGCTCCCCCTAAGCCCCCCAATTTTGTATTGCAGAGTACAAAGTTGCTCCAAAGCATCCCTACATTGAATTGATCAGCCGGGACTGCATTGCAGGAAGGAAATCTTGCCGTAATACCTTACACTGCCAGGTGCAAAGCTACCCCTAACCTTCCTTAAGTTGCATTGCAGGGTACAAAAACACTTCCTAAACCCCCCCATGTTGCATTGCTCAGTTGGTTTGTATTGCAGGGGGTGAACAGTTACCCCTAACCCCCCCCCCCATGTTGTATTGCAGGGGACAAAGCTACCCACCACCACCACACACATGTTGCATTGCCCCCAATGTTGCATTGCCCAACCGTGCAACATAGACAACCCCGGGAGAAAAGGTGGATCTCAATGCCCATGTGTAAAGGACGAGACTCCTGTGGGGGAGGGAGCAGCTGCTGCATCAGGCATCCCCAACCCCACTCGCTCCCTCCCCTCACTCACCTGCAGGAGCGGAACTGGAGGGGATCTTGTTGGACTTGCCCAGGCCCCCGAAGGTGTAGCAGCTGTACATGGGTTCCAGAATCTCGGAGCAGTGTCAGAGCAAGCCAAAGCTCACCTCCTCCTCTGCTGACTGCAGCGGAGGTTCTTCTGGGTCCTCCTGTCTGCCTCCCTTTACAATCCAAGCTGGGGAGAGGAAGCTGAAGCTGCATATCACCACTAGGTAGGCAGACAAGAGGACCCAGAAGCAGTCCACACATCTAAACATCCTCAGGCTGGGGAAAGGAGCCCACGGGCAGCCCCACGCTGCCGCCTGCTTTCTCCTTGCACTCCAGCAGCAAATGTATCGGGGGAGGGAGGGAGCAAGCTGGGGCGCTCAGGACACCCCCCTCAGCCCTTGGGATGGGCAGTCGCCTCATATCAGCATTGGAGCTAGGGGTAGCCTGCGTGCTTGGGTTGTGTGTGAGACTCTGGCTGCTGCAGCTAGGGATGGGCGAACTGAACCAAACTTCCGAACTGAACTCGATTTTCAGACCGAACCGAACCGAACTTCCGAACTCTGCTCTGTTCGCCCATCCCTAAAAGATAATATTCCATTTAGTTCAATGGGGTTTGAATTTCTGAACTTTGTTCAGAAGTCCAGAGTTCGGGCCGAACTCCAATAGTTCAGTCGAACGAACCGAACTTCCAAACTGAACCGAACCGAATTTCCGAACTCGGTTCTGTTCACCCATCCCTAGCTGCAACTGCTCTTCCGCTTGCTGCCACGCCACTCACATGCCTGGCACTCTTCCTGCCAGTTAGCTGAAGTTGAACAGAAGAACTTGTGCAATGCCATGCGCAGTTCCTGTGGGGGGAGCGAACTGAGAGGGGCAGGGCTGGCCTCTGGGGGTGGGGGGACCAGTCAGGTGGCAAACCAGCCCCAGCCTCTTCCCATAACTGGATTTTTTAAAAAGCCTGCCCCAGCCACACCAGCCCGAGACTGGATTTAAAAAAAAAAAAATTTAAAAAGAAAGGGAAAAAACCCCAAACCTCCACCTACTGGTGGACCAACCCCATGACATCACTGGGGCACCCAATGGGAAATCTCCCTGCAGGGAGAATTGCCAATCTGTCCCTGTTGCCCACCACTGCCTAACTTGCATATATCCCATTTGGGTGTGGTCCCCAAGAAGGCACTCGGGGAATGTTGTCTTATTCATCATCTCTCCTATCCTAGGAGAGCTTCGGTGAATGATGCCATACCCCACAACCTTTGTTTGGTGCAATATTCTTCATTCGATGCAGTGGTTGAGATGGTTTGCAAGTGTGGAGTGGGTGCACTCCTCACAAAATGCTATATTAAATCCGCTTTTAGGCTATTGCCAGTGCATCCTGAAGATTTTAAGTTCTTGGATTTCACATTTGAGGGGAAGTTTTATTTCGATAAGGCCATGCCGATGGGTTGTTCCATTTTGTGTGCGGCCTTTGAGAAATTCAGTTCTGTTCTTGACTGGCTGGTTAGGAAGCGGTCAGGATTGGACCAAGTCATCCATTATATGGATGATTATTTATTCGTGCCTAGGAGGGGCTCTGATGAATGCTGGCAGCTGTTATGTTTGTTTCAAGATTTGGCAAATGACGTTGGGGTACCATTGGCACCTGGAAAGGTGGAAGGGTCAGTGATGTAGTTATTTTGGGGAATCCAATTGGACATGGTTAACTCACTTTCATGCTTGCCTGAGGAGAAATTATCTGCATTAAGGGAAGGAATTGCTATGTGTCTAAGAGCAAGAAAAGACACGGTTTGGCAGCTTCAGGCATTGCTTGGCAGCTTTAATTTTGCATGTAAGGTAATCGCTCCAGGGAGAGCCTTTTTATCTAGGTTTTATGCAAGGGTGACCAGCAATTTGCCACCTCATTATCACATCAGGTTGACACAGGATATGAAGGCCGACTTAGTCACCTGTTCAGTCTTTTTGGCCAAATTTAATGGTGTCCGTTTCTGGAGGCAGGATCTGTTGTTGGACACTGACCTCCAGGTGAAGTCTGATGTGACCGATTCTCTTAGTTTTGGAATTTATTTTTGAGGACGTTGGTGTGTGCAGCACTGGCTCGATTCTTGTTTGCATTTGGGACTGAGAAGTGATCTGACGCTGCTAAAGCTATTCCCTATAATAGTTGTGGTTCACCTTTGGGCTCACACATTTGAGAACAGGACCTTTCATTTTTGGTGCTACAACATGGCTGTGATCTATATAGTTAATTCCTTGTCATCAAAGAACGTTCAGGTCATGGGGCTGGTTAGGGCATTTGTTTTAAAATGTCTGGAGCATAACATCCTTTTTATAGCTATATATGTGCAGGTGTTGACAACGGCATTGCAGATGCCCTCTCTCACTTCCAGATGGATCGTTTCCATCTGTTGGACCCAGTGGCATGCAAGGCATCAGAGAACATCCCAATAGGGTTGGGCGAACGTGGTTCGGAAGTTCGGAGTTCGGACCGAACTAGGTCTGTTCGGTTGACCGAACTGAACTTCCGAACCGAACTCGAATTTCAAACCAAACCAAACTGAATTTCCGGACTCCGTTCTATTTGCCCATCCCTAGTGGCAACACACACCAAAAAACCTGGTTTTGAATAGCCGAACTTAGTTTGAAAGTTCGGAATTCGACCGAACTCAGTCTGTTCGGTAGACCAAACTGAACTTCCGAACTGAACTCAAATTTCAAACCGAACTGAACTGAACTGAATTTCTGAACTCGAATTTCAAACTGAACCGAACTGAATTTCTGAACTCCGTTCTGTTCGCCCATCCCTACATCCCAAAGGAACTGTGGAACCTTGGATGCTAGACCTTTTGAGAGCTATGCAGGGATCTGTGGCAAAGCGAACATGGGTTGCGTACAAGAGAGCGCTTAGGGATTTTCAAGCGTTTAGAGCAAGTAAGGGTTGGGTTTTAACTTTTCCTTTCCCCAAGGCTCAGCTAATCCAGTTTGGGTTTCAGTTGCACAATAAGGGCCTGTCTCCTGGTACCATCACAGGTAAGTTTTCAGTGCTTACATTCATGAGTGGTGTAGCTGGTTTTCCAATGGAATCCCAAAGTTTTTATGTTAAACATATGCTTGAACGTTGGCATAGAGAGGTGGTCAGAGCAGCAGATGAGAGGGAACCGGTGACAATGACAATATTGTCTTTGATTTGTCAGATGTTACCCAGAGTTTGTTTTAATGTTAAGGATGTTATTTTATTCAGAGGTGTGTTTATAGTCACTTTCTGGCGTGCATTTAGAGTTAGTTAATTATTGAATCTAGAAAGGCGGTATCAGGAAGTGAAATAAAGGTAGGCAATGTGTTTATGGAACATGATAGGGTTAAGATAATTCTACAAAGATAAAAAACTGATCAGAGAGGTCGTAGTCAGACGATTTTGTTGCATAGCCTCCAGGGAGTGATCTTTGTCCAGTGAGAGCTATGTTGGATTATATATTCAGTCACAATATGGGCGTTGGGCCATTTTTTTGTTATGGTGTCAGTGGACCTCTAACTCGCTATCAGTTTATAGCAATTTTTAAGAAAGTGCTGGGGGTTTGTCACCTGGGAAATATGGTTTGCATTCATTCAGAATTGGCGTAGCTAGTGTAGCCACCAAAGGTATGTCCGAAGGGGAAATAAAGGCATTGGGGCATTGGAAGTTGGGATTGTTTAAATCGTATTTTCGTCCTGTGGTTTAGTATAAGAAATTAGGTGGTGATTGAATTTTCTAATTTGTTTTTGTTTGTAGGGCAAATTACACAGAAAACAAGGAAGCTAGTCTAGATTGTCGGGCATAGTTTCATCCACTGGGCAGCCAAGTATGAAAAAGAAAGCAAGGGATGCTTTGGGAGCAGCTTCTGCCATCCTTACAAGCTGCCCCTCAGTGCCAGCCAGCTGACATTTTAGTATTACATTTTGGCAAGAATAATTTGACTAGAGTAGCTAGTTTGGAGTTAGTTGGTTGGATGAAGAGGGATTTGTGAGAGGTTAAGAGATTGTTGCTAGGTGTTTTTTTATTATGGACAATTGGGCGAGAAAGAAAATTAACTAAGACATGAGTAGGTAGTTAGTTACCCAGGGGTGGGCTGGGTAACTAACATTGAACATGAAGAGATCTGCTTTTTCAGGGATGAATTGTTCTGGTCTGATGTGGTTCACCTGTCAGATACCAGAATGGACATTTATTTGAAAGTATTAACTGGTACCCTGCGCAAGGCTATTCTTGCTTGAGGGGGTTAGTGGGAATTGAACTAGCCATGCAATAGATGGTGGTTCATAGTGGCGGGGGTCCAATTAAGGTTAATTAAAGTACGTTAGGATGTAATAAGGTTTAGTATAGTTTATGAGACATCTCCTTATGAGATGGGAGGAAAGTCGCTCCAGCACAAGGGTTAGTAACGGCCAGAATCGGGGGCTTACCCAGGAATAGGAAATGTCATGAGGCTGATTCGCTCTCAGGCATACCTACACCTTTTCTAATAAGGTAAGTTTTAGCATAGGAACTCAGGTCATCCAATGGAGCTCTTCAACTCATCAGTGAACGAGATAGGTAAGGAAAGCTAAAATGGCTGGTACCTGGGTGCCATCTCAGGCAGCCATAAATTTGATGGTTAAACATTTTGTGCTGGACCCTTGTATAGATACTGGGAGCTGAACCCTTCCAATGTTTTGTTGTTTAATGATTAATATGAAAATAAAGAGTGCGGCCTTTAAATCCCAAGAAATGTGTCCTTGTCTCATTCCGGATGCGGTGACAAAGGCTCAGCAGTACCCATCATCTTGTCAAGAATAACAAAGGCAGCAGTTCGGGTATACGTTTCTGTTGCTTTCACTTCATAATAATTACTGATCTCTGACATTTTTTGGTTCTAATGATAGAGACTGATTGTAAATTAAGATGAAACTGGAGGCCTGCTGAAAAGCCTTGCATAGCAATTTACTTTACTATTGCAACTTCATTTCATTGACAGCTGTGTTCTTGGAAAATAACCTTTAGGACCAATCAAGCTCAAGCTTTGCACTTCATGAGTCAAATTGCCATTCAGCAGTACATTTGACATTCAAACCCATTTTCTGAAATTTGAGAGATGAGATGTATCTTTACAGATTTGTCACTAAACTTGGCAGAGTGTTTACATTTTACTGAAAAAAATTTCTCTCATTTCATGACATCCATTACTTATTTCTTACCGCTTCCTTCATCTTTTGCTGGTGTTAGTCATAGCTAAGCACCTGATTGCAGCATCGATTGACAGCTTCCATGTTCATGAAAATTAGAATATGAAAATTAGAAGAAATAATCACCTGAATTCAATACTGTGAAAGCTGGAAAACAGAATGTTTGAACGTTTTATATAGATCCATATTATCAGGTGCCATTTTACCCAGCGTGTAGAATCACCCCTAACAGTATACAGCTTTCCCCACTTTGCTCTCTTCAATACCTAATGATAGTCTAATTCCACCTATTAGTCCCACGCCATCTCCAGTCGACAGTGTCTCCTTTTCCCCTTCTTCTTTAAGTGTGACAAATTACAACATAGAGCCAGTTTCCTTGCCTATACTGTAACTGTAGGGGCAGCAAAAAAGGATTTTTTGCTGCCCGTATAGCCTCCACTATATCTCATCCAGCGGAGCTTTCCTGGGTGGTGAGGTGATTGGTCAGTCCACCCTCCCTCTGCCTGGAACTGGAGTAATCTAGTACCCACGGTGACATGTTTGCTGATTATTTGGCAGATAATATCACTCAGATTTACCACAACTTTGATGCTGCATTTCTTACAATGTGTGAACCAGAGGTTTTGGAAGCCCCTCCTTCTCCAGTTTTGGGGAATCAGTTTCAGTGGGTATCACCTGCCAAGGCAGGGGATGTGCTTGGGGTGGTTATGATCACTTTTTGTGAACTTGACCCATGCCCATCCTGGATGATTAAGGCCAGCCGGGAGACGTTGGGGTCACTGTTGGCGGGGGTGGTCAATGCCACCCTTCAGGAGGGCAAAGTGCCGGGCTGCCTCAAAGAGTTGATGGGGTGGCCTCTCCTAAAAAAAACATCACTTGACATTGACTCCCTCGCCAGTTATCAGCCAGTCTCTAACCTTCCCTTTTTAGAGAAGGTTATTGAGAGGGTAGTGGCTTGGCAGCTGCAGGGGCATCTAGACCACACCGGTTATCTGGATCCCTTTCAGTCTGGCTTTTGCCTGGGTTATGGCACTGAAACTACACTTGTGGCTTTGGTCGACGACCTCCACTGTGAATTAGATCAGGGTCATTCAATCCTGCTAATTCTGTTAGATCTGTCAGCTGCTTTTGATACCGATAACCATGAGATGTTGGTGACTTGCTTGCAGTACCGTGCCAGGGTGGGCGGGATCGTCCTTGACTGGTTCCACTCCTTCCTGGCCAGAAGAACTCAAAGTGTAATGCTCGGGGATTGTTCTTCATCCCCTCAAGACCTCACATGTGGTGTCCCACAAGATTCCATTCTGTCCCCTCTCCTGTTCAACATGTATATACAGATGCTCAGTGAGGTCGTGAGATGGTATGGTGTATGGTATCATCAATATGCTGATCAAATCCAACTCTACCTCTCTTTTTCTTCTGAACTAGAACCTGCAGTCTCGATACTTACCAGGTGTTGGCAACTGTGGAGGACTGGATGAGGATGAGACGACTGAAATTGAATCCCAATAAGGTGGAGGTGATGGTGTTGGGTAGGATGGTGGATGTGGTGGCTCTCATCATTGACAGATTTTGCCCTCTGCTGTTTCCCCAGGTTTGCAGTCTGGGCGTGCTCCTCAATCCACAGCTCTGCATGAATCTCCAGGTGGGGGCGGTGGTGAGAAGTGCATTTCGCCAGTTACATCTGGTACATCGACTTCGGCTATATGTTTCAGACTGCGACCTGGCCATGATCATCCATGCTTTCATTATCTTGAGATTGGACTACTGTAACACGCTCTACATGTGGCTACCCGTGTTGACACTTTGGAGACTGCAGCTAGTGAAGAACACAGCGGCCTGCCTCCTTATGGGGTCAGGCCACCGTGAGCACACTACACTGGTGCTCCAGGCTCTGCACTGACTGCTTATAGTCTTCCGGGCCCGGTTCAAGGTGTTGACCTATAAATCCCAGAAAAAAGAAGGGGCTTATAAGAACAAACAATTAGATGCAATATCATTATCAGTTTCTTTTGATAGTAAAAAGGAATCTTGCCCAATAATCTTAGTTATTTCTTTTTCATTATAACTATATGTTCCCATAGACATAACTGCCCAATAAGAATACAGCAAGGAAAAAGGAAGAGATTTATAAACACCATTTGTTTAACCACAAGGTACCTTTTCTCAGTAAACCTTAGAGGTCATGCTTAAAAATGTGTATCAAGGCAGCTTCCGCCTATACTTAACTGTTTTGAACCTCAGGTTTGCTGAGCTTTGCTGTAATTCTGCTCTGGTTTATGCATTTGTCTTTGAACTTTGTGGCCCTGATTAGAAAGCATACCCCTGAAGAAGCTGTTCACATGGCGAAATGTTAGGACTTTTTTCATCAGAAAGTACAATAATACAAGGTATTTTGAGTTTATCCTACAAGAAAAGAAGATCAGTGACAGACTGTCTTTCAATTGTTCTAGAGCTTGGAATTTTTTCTCTCAGTCTGGATTTATTCATCTTTCTTATGAACTCTTTATAGACTGTTTTCATGGATTGTTTCCTATTTTGTATTGATATGTTTAGTCCTCTTTTTATGTGAGATAAGTAGCTTATTAATTCTGTTGTTGTATTCTATATTAAGGCTGCATCTTTTGTTTGTTATTGCTGACCAATAAAGTCCTACAAGGTCTCGGCCTGACTTACCTGTGGGATCACCTCATTCCGCGTGCCTTGGAGTGACCCCTCAGGTCTGTCCGGAGCGCCCTTCTCACGGTCCCCCATGTAGCCTGGGGGGGGGGGTCACTATGGAGAAGATGTTCTCGGTGGCTGCACCTAGGCTGTGGAATTCCCTCCCGGCAGAGGCCTGGATGGCCCCAGACCTTCCTTCCTTCCAGCTTATGAGTAAGACCTGGCTGTTCCACCAGGCATTTTACAAGGGAGATGGGGTGTAGGGTGGAGTAATGGGTTACGGAGGGGGTTTATTTTTTCAGTGCCTTCTTTTTAATGTGTTTCATGTTTATTAATTGTTTTGTAAGCTGCCCCAAGCTGCCTGGAGCAGGAGGGGTGGGGTAGAAATGTTGTAATAAAATTAAATAAATAAAAAGTGATGAGAACCCTGAAGCCATGTCCAGAGCAGAGAGGCTGGCTAGAGCCAAGTCAAGAGCCAGGAGGTCAAACTCAGGAAACTATTCCAAGTCAGGAACCAGAAAGTCAGGCAGGAACAGGGGACAATCACCAAGAAAGGAGAAGGAACAGGAATAGGAACAGGAAGCTAGGAGCAACAAGCAAAATCTGAATCCAGCAGACAAAACAGAAACTCATCACATTGCATAGACTTTTCCTGCTGGGAAAATGTATACCTACCATGGTGAATGGGAATGAAATGTTTACGTGCCCAAAGAGAGAAGTGTGTGTGTGGGAGGGGGGGGGGG
>QEPC01001884.1:791022-807348 GCA_003113815.1 Sphenodon punctatus | reverse complement strand
TTTTTTACATTGCAGCCATTTTTAAATGGCTGCAATGTAAAATAATCCGGTACCCCGAAATCCGGTACCGGGTCCGGATTACCGGGTCGAATCCGATAATGCCGGTACGCCCAATACCGGCATTATCGGATACCGGATTCTACCGGTTTCCCACCCCTAATTTCCACCCTCCCACAAGCAGTAGAGTTGCATTGAAACTGACTTGGGGAAAGAGGCAGAAGCCGAGCTCAGACGACAGCAGAAGTCGCAGGTAAAATAGACACGGCAGTATCACGCTGTTAAAGTTCTCACCTGGGATATGATTAAAGATTCCTGTGGTGGAAAGAAAACACGCTGCTGGCAACCTTGACGGAGAGACCAGGTGGAACCAGAAATGTGCTGGTGACGTAGGCTCCAGGAAGTGATGCATGCTCTTTGAAAAGCCATCTAGACTCTCCCATAATGCAGAGGGTGTGAAGGTACTAGTGGCATGCTGGAGGCACCTTAAGGTAAAGGTGCTGGCTGACTGTGAGAGGTGCTTGAGGTGGGGCACAGCTAGACAATAGGAGAGAGCCTCCTGGGAGCATCCTAGATTATTGGCCCTGAGAGTCTGGAGAGCTGGCATTGGCTGGAACAGTAGGACTAGTGGATCTTCCAAGAGCTCCTAATGGTGAGTGAGCCCACGAGGGATGAAGTTAGGAGGAGTCCATACCTAAGCCCCCAAAAGGAGTTAGGATTTGACCCTATTATGGGAAGCCTGTTATAGGCTCTGGATTTTGAAGCTGGTTGAAGGCTCTGGAACAGTGCTAGAGCAAGGGCCCACCAGGCCCCACTACAGGGCACAAGTGTGTCCAAACATGCAGCCCCTTGAAGGGGAAGGACATTGATAAGCTGTGGTCCTGTGTGCCCAGAGAAAGGCACAAAGGTGTAGGTGTATGAGAATAAGGTTAAAACCTGACAGAAGGGCCTGCGAGTCCAGTAATAGTAAGTGAACTTATTTATTTATTTATGTATAAAATAATTTAATACCCTGCCCCTCCTGATCCAAGCAGCCCGGGACGGCTTACAATATTAAAACACATAAAAACAGTCAAATAATAAAGTACAATAAAAAGGAGGCACCAAGCCAAACTTCCCCCTTCCCCTTCCCCCCATCACACCCTACACCCCATCTCCCTCACCAGGCAGAACATCCAGGTTTTACAGAGACGATGGAAGGAGGGAATATCCAGGGCCATTCAGGCCTCCACCAGGAGGTAGTTCTACAGCCTTGATGTGGTCACCGAGAATGCCCTCTCCATAGTGACCCCCCGGGCCACATGGGGGACCTCAAGAAGGGTACCCCCAGTGGGCAGCAGGGGCCGCTCCAGAGCATTGAGAGCGAGGCGGTCCCACAGGTAAGTCAGGCCAAGGCCGTATAGGGCTTTATAGGTCAAAACTAATACCTTGAAACTGGAAACAAAATTGTGGGGAAAGAATCTTGAGTAACTTAATGCCTGATCGTTTTAATACTCTGAGTTCTTGAGATAGATGTTTAATGTAGAAACCAAATTTCAATGTGAATTTCATCATTTGCACACAGTATGTGTTTACAAAAAACAAGCGCACATCTAGGTAGGATCTGTAACTGCCAAGATGTGAGTAATTTCTTGCAATTTGTGTTAACTTCAGATATCAAAATTCAGATGTTTATATGCTGAAATCTCTCATACTGGATTCCTATGAAGGAATCCAGCCAATAAGAGTAATTTGGGGGCTCTGATTCATAGCACCCCTAGCCAATAGCAGCAGAAAATGAAATGGGTAGGGATGGGCGAACAGAATGAGGTTCGGATGTTCGGATGTTTGGTCGTTCGGTTTCAAACCTGAGTACGAGTTCGATGGTTCGGTTCAGCCGAGTTCGGGTTGGCCGAACTTGGCCGAACAGTCAAAAATAGCACTATCGAAACCGAAGTGAAACCAAAACCTATTTTTTTGCCCCGAAAATACGTTTTTCCTGCCCCTGAACTCATCCGAACTCATCCAAACATGACCAAATTGTTTGGTCATTCAAGAGTTCGGTTCGGACGTTCTGTTTGGACATCCGAATAGACCAAGTTTGGTCCGAACTCCAAACATCCGAACCGTGTTCGCCCATCTCTAGAAATGGGGGAGGCACAGGAGATCCCAGAGTCACCATTTAGCTGGTTTTCCAGGGGCAAAGCTCCCTTAGGATATAAATCATAGGACTTTTTGCTGCAGCATAGCTTCAGAGGTGTGACTGTCAATGGGTTTGTGAGTGGGTGTTTGTGAGGGGGTTGGACAAGATGGAGTGAAGAGTATTTGTGTGGGGGCTGGAGGAGGAAATCAGGTGTTTAATAGTGGGCTGTAGGAGAGAGGAGGAGGGGAGGTGTTATTGTACAAACCGTCTTCCCTCTTGCCAATGATCATAGGGAGGGTATTCAAATTGTAGCCGTATAGCTTGTGGTATGAAGGGCAAACATTACTTTGACCTCCCCACCCCACTTCCTGTATCTTTACTACTAAATGAGGAAACCCTTGTGATTTTGTAGAAGATTTTTTTTGTTGCTTAGGTCAGGTCTAGTTGCTGCTATAAGAGACTTCAATAATTTTAAAAAAAGAAAAGACAGATTTTGATGCTGTTAGTGTTTGGCCCTTTTTACATAGGCTGCACTCACACATGAACACCCTGGGTGTTCATGCGTGGGTGCCACCCATGTAATTCCTGTGGTGGTGGGTGCATGCGTGTGCGCTTCCGCGTGCACATGCGCACCCATCCACCATGCACGAAGAAAACAGCAAAAATGTCAGTCACTCTGTGCGTGTTGATGGGTGGGGGTAGATGGGTGTGCACCCATCTATGCCCTCCCCGCACCTATGTACATGGTTCATGGTGCACACCAGACCCCCTCCGCACCACAATCCATGTAAAAAGGGCTATCGTTGCTGGAAGTTTCTCTAACTTTTGTGTCTCTAGGATTTGATTATCCTGTTTTAAAATGTAAAACTTACATGCCTGCATATGAAAGCTTTCTGCTTTGCCAGTTGTCTGTGGATGTGGTTTTATTAAATATTACTGCTACTTATTCCTTTACGCTCTGCTGTAATCCTGCAGTGTTTCCTCATGCTGTGTAGAAGCTGTGTATATATAGAAAGAAGACTTTTTCATTTTAAGTACCCGTCAAATGAAGTTTCTGTAATGAACCATAGTCTAAAATGTTAGTTGGTAATTTTGTTTGCTTATGTCTGCTTTAGTTGAGTGTGTTAAACCTACTGATAAAAAATACATTTCCCATTAGTTTTTGTGTTCTGTTTTGGCATAAAGCAACCTTTCATTTCACCTTGAATGCAATTCTCAGGTAGGGCAGCTCACATGATAGTGAATACCATAATACTGAATGGAATTTGTGCCTGTGCTAACTGCTGGCATGTAAATGTACTATGCTATCAAAATATTGCACTGTTAATGTGTTCGCATTTCTGAAAATTGCGGGACTTGAATTCTGGGCTTTGCTGTAGCCACCGAGCAAGTAAAAAGTAATATATGACCTAAAAGGTGGTAGTCCTTTGATGGAGGCTGTGGCTCTGTGAGCTATCTGTCTGGTCCTTTTTACATGGATGTCCCTCCCACACCCACATCTGCGACAATGTGGGCAGGGGGGTGTCCATCAGACTGCCAGGGATGTATACGCAAGTCCCGTGCTCCACCAACTTCCACCAATCCCCCACACACGGAGGCATTGGTGAAAATGGAGGTGCCTCCATGTGTGGAGATGGGTGGGCACCAGTGTGACAGCCCACCCATGTGCCGCACACCCACTGCCGCCGCCATCCATCTCCCCCACTGCGATTCCCCCGATGACCTGTTTGAAAAGGGGCTCTGTCTTGCTATCTCAGGAATGTTCAGTGGTATGGCAGGTAGCTTCTGGCAGCCAGTAACATAGCAATTTGGGTGGAAAGATGCTTTTTTAGATCAGAACAAACAGAAAATTGAATTTCTGAAATGAGAAGTCAGGGCATGGGGGGGGGGGGGAGAAGGCTGGGGGAGCAGGGGAAGCATGACCAGTCATCAGATTTTCACAAAACCATTTTCACAACATTTCTGCCCCTCTTCTCACTTACAGAGAGAGATGGTTTAGGATTTGGTTTAGGATTTGCGAATCTGGTTGTGTCTGATCAGGAATTGTCCTGTAGCTAAGAATCAGCTTTGCCTTTTTGATATGAAATTGTCTGGTTGCAAGAGCAAGGTACACATCTTAATAGAAGACAACTTATCTTGTCTTTCTCTCCTGCAGTAAGTTTTAGGTTTCAAGATTTTGTCATTTTTAATTTTGGGATTTTGAGTTCAACATAAGAATAAATATTGAATGAAAGGATAATTTAGCATGCTCCCTAGTAGAGATTCTCAGTGTAAAAACAAAACATTGGTGGAGAATGTGGCATAGCACCCCCTAGTGGCGGGGCAAATATAAATTTTATTTAAAAAAAAAGAAAAACAAATATATATATTTTTAAAACCCAAAGGAAGATTTAAATAAATAACATTTGCTTTAGGGGAGGGAATAGGGAACCCTACTACGTGGTGCTTTAACCATAGGAGCTTACATTTTTAGGATTTTTGGAATTTTAGAATGTTTTAATTTTGGGGGTCCCATCTTTAATTTTTGGTAACCCAAAAGCAAATTTATTTCAGTTGGATTATACGGGCAACACCCCAAGGACATACCGGTGTCCCATAGGTTATTTCGCTGGATATTTTGCAGGCAACACCCTAAGGATATAAAGGTGCCCCATAGATGTTTCAGTTGGATTCAGAGAAAAAAGGCTATGAGGTTATGCAAAAGTCTCCTGACAGACCAGGGTCGCAACCTGCTTTTTTCTGTAAGTTTTACCACAGTAGATATTAAGCATGAACCCCACTAGTCTTGGGTCTGAGACTGGTGGTTAGTTGGGGTTTAACAAAACCCCACTTGAAACTTCGGAAGCCTTAGAGGTATTCAGGAACCATGGTGCATTGGTCAAAGCAGGGAGAGCCTTTCACACTTTTTATCCCTATTTACGAGTAAACTGGGGGTGATTTCAGAAGTGACGTAGTGAATGTCCACCACAGTCAACCTCAGTCAAACGTGAGTGGTGGTGAAAGCACCGTGCATGTCTGTTTGCTTGCATCCATATGTTCACCACAGTCAAACGCGGCCCGGGGTGAAGCTAACCACGCTTCATGAGGTCGAGGAGGGAGGCGGTCCAGAAGTGTGGTGAAAGGTCACCACGGCAGGGGTGAAGGAAAAGTAACTTCTGAATGGAAACCCACAGCCACGGTGGAAGGAATTGACCCCAGCCGCGGTGCATTCTGGTGCTCGAACCACGGTCCACATCTCCACTGCACGTCTGTTGTGTTCCACCGGCCCATATTCTCTCTGATTGCCCCCGGGCGGTGGTCACGATCCTGTCACTTCTATTGGGGCCACACATGTCACCACAGCCCATGGTGAATCTGTTCACACCGGGGTGGGATTAACTGTGGTGAATTGGAACATGTCACTTCTGAAATCACCCAGGGACAGGACAAAGCCAACTGCTGAATGGAGTGTCTGGACTTCTGCTGAAGAACTTATAAGGGGTGGTCCAGACCCTGCAAGCAGAGGTGATTGCTCTGAGATTGGAAAAACAGACTGTGGCAGAGACATTGCAGGAGTACCAATCGCATGAGTGTGACTTGGTTGCAGGGAGGATGGAAGCTAATTTATCAGAGAAATCTGCAAAAAGCAGGTTGCAGGAAGCACAGGCAAGAATGGGAGCAATGGTGGGTTCCAACCAGGAGCAAAAGGACAAAACTATTATTAAATAGGGATGGGCAAACGTGGTTCGGCAGTTCAGAGTTCGGCCTGAACTTGGCCTGTTCGGACGACCGAACTCGAACAAGAACACGAATGTGAACATACCGAACAAACCGAACACTGAACGTCGAAATGGCCGAACAGTTCGGTCAGTTCGGATTGCGTTCAGGTGGCAAAAAATGGTTCACTGGAAGGTCAAACATGACAGGGAGGTGTTAGTCACTGAGGAGCAGACTTCCAGGCACCAGTGGTGGAGAGGCTTGCAAGAAACAAAACTAATTATCTCCCTCCCCCCTTCCCATCACCTTCTGAGCTAGTCACTGTTCCTGAACAGCAGGCGTTGAGTAGGATTTTTAGATTGCTTTAAGTTTCATTTCAGTTTTGTACTGAAATGAAACTGAAACCATAAACTGAAACCTTGTGTTATGCATTTCACTGTACAGACTCATTTAGTATGTTTTTATTTCACTACAGACTCCTCTTCTGTTTGTGATTCCCCCCATCCCATATATATGGGATGTATATATGTCCATATATATCCATATATATATCCATATATATAGATCCATATATAGAGATCCATATATATATGGATATGGATAGATAGATAGATAGATAGATAGATAGATAGATAGATAGATAGCTTAGTGATAGAGATAGCGTTAGTGATTTAGTTTTAGTGTTTGTAGGAGTAGGTCTGTGTACTTATTAGATAATCCATTTAGTTCATAGCATTTAGAATAGTTAATAGCAGTTAGATTTACTGTAGATAGATATAATATTAGATTTAAAAAATTAATTAAAAAACCATATAAAAACAAAATGACCAAATAAAAAACAAAAGAAAACCATATAAAACCCAATAAAAAACCAAAAAAACATATAAAAACAAAAAAACCCCACCCATAACAACATTTCCCAAATGGCCGAACGAAACAGCCGAACGACCTAACCGAACGGCCTGTTCAGACGGCTGAACCAAACAGCCGAACCCGAACTCGGTGACCTAGTCGAATTGCTGAACCGAATGGACGAACTGAACGCAGCCGAACCGAACTGCTGAACCGAACGGATGAACCGAATGCAGCCGAACCGAACGGCCGAACCCGAACCGTGATCTGTTCACCCATTCCTAATATTAAACTACTGGCTGCGTTACTGGCCACCGAGGGGTTGGTGGGAGATGTAAGCTTAAATGCTCCTTCACTGAATGATACCAGTGCTCAGCCTCCTGTCTCTGACCTTCCCAGGGATATAGTGCAACTTAAGGAATCTGGTCCTGATTTGTGTCTGGTGCTATCAAAACCAGTCATTCTAATCATTATTTCAGCGCAAGGTGTAAATGTAGCCCGTCATGCAGGGGCTTCATTAAATGTGTAGGGGAATGCCCAAGGCCAGGATGAAGGCCAGGGTACTAGTAGGGGAGAACACAATAGTGGGTATGGTACCAGGGGAAGAGGATATGTGATGTGGAATATGAAAGGGATCTCTAGTTCTTTTCAGGCAGTTGTATGGAGCCAATTAGTGAAGGCAGGTGAGGATATGATTCAATGGAATGGAAGGCTTACTAATAAGATGTTAGAACGAATAACACAGATAAGTAAAGACAAAGAGGCAGTCCTTTCCAGTGAGGATAATCCAAACTGGGGAAGGTGAACAAGAATAGAGGGAACTGCTTACTCAAGGGTCACCCAAGTAGTAGCAGTTGTGCTCTATGACTTTTGGGAGGGCCCATCTTAAGGGCTGCTGGGGGGCACTGGGGCATTTAAAAATTCTAATTGGCACTAAAACATGTATAAATTCTAACTGGCATTGAGGCATCCATTACAAATTGTAAAGTCAGTTTTGTTATAATGATAAAATTTTAATTCCCCAGGACTCACTGAAGAAGCAAGTTTGGGAAGCCAATTTTGGGGGGGATTAATATAAGTTCTCACTTTGGCCCCATTCGCCAAAACTGAGACTTTTCAACTTGGGCTATATTTTGTGTCAAAAAACTTCAAAGGGTTTTGAAGGGTTGGACATGGCATGTGTATTACCTGTCTGGACTGGATCCGAGGCATATTGTTTTTAATGGTTTATAGTATGTTGCAGAGGATTTATGGCATGCCATGTTGTAGAAGGTTTGTGGTATGTCAAGAAAGTATGTGTGTAGAGGCTGAGAGCATGATGATAAAAAAAAATCAGGAATGGGATGCCATAGTGATTCAAGTGTAACCACATATAGATTAAAGAGGTATCTAGAAGGAAGTTCAAATTAAGAATGAATATTGAATGAAAGGATGATTTCGCATTCGCCCTAGTAGAAATCCTCAGTATAGAAACAACAAGAAGTCTAGTTTTAAATACACCAGGCAGGTGTGGGTTGCAGTTGCCATTTTGGCATATTGCAATCTACAGTCTACCTGGTTAGAACAGACAATTGTGAATTAAATCAAGGGTGTGTGAATGGAATGAAGGTAAAGATGTAGACGGCCCTATTGGGAGAATATCATATTTTCCTATGGCTATCACTGGGAGTGACTTTAACTTGTAATGTTAATATGGGGAAGTATTAATTGTAGATTTACAATTACAATTAAATTGATGAATTTAGGCTTAGGCCTTAAGATATTAAAACTTGCCTTAGTTGGACCACTTCATTGTGAAGCAAATGCAACCATTAACTGATGCTGGAAATCAGTTATACAAAGGAGGGACTTTTTGCTAACATTTTTTTTAAAAAAAAAATCCAATTGACCTATTTATTGGACTATTAAATGAATTGGACATATAATTGGACATGCTAAATTAATTAGTTAATACAGAAAGAGTGTAGATCTAAGGATCCTTGCTTTAATTTTGATGTTTTATTTCAAAAGACTTTCCTCATGGTTGGTCTGAACACCACCAACTCTCCAAAATATATATGGTACACAGAATCATGCTATTCTATACCATGACTCTATATGATGTAAAGCCAAGGATGTGAATGCATAATGCAGATTAATACAGGGGAAGAAAGCCCCTTTGTTTTTGTTTTTAGGGTGCCATACATTCGGACAGCCCTTCTTGAACACAAAGAATTGTGAAGTACTGTGTAAGACTTGCTTGTTTGCTTATTGAATTGCTTCAGTATTGTTATGTAACCATCAACAGTATTTGTATTTTGTAATGCTTGTATGTAATATTGCATTGTTGTAAACCCAAAAGATGTGCTAACATGACGTTGGACCATATTTGTAAGAGAGACTCAAACACATTATTGTATATAATTTGTATGAAATTTGTATTAAATTTTTTCTTTGCATTACTTAAACTTTTGATTTCTTTAAATGTGTTTAGATTTGTTTAAATTGAATACCTTTGACAGAGTTTAACAGGAATTGACACTGTTTACAGCATAACCTTGGATACAATTTAGCATGGATTTAACCACCTATATATGGGCCTACAATAAAGGGTAAGTGATGATAGAATTTATGAGAATATGATTGCCAACATCTTGAAAGGGGAGAAGGGAGTCTCTCAGCTTTAATGATAGGAAATCCTACCTTAATTGGATTTTGAAATTCAATTGGATTAGATTTTTGTTGTTGTTGAATTTGAATTTTTTTAATTGAATTTTTAATTTCTAAATTTAATTTTAATTTGATTTTTAATTTAAATTGGACATTTCTAAATTTGAACTGGATTTCTAGTTTCTAAGATTGGGTTCATATTTAAATTTAGATTGGATTTTTCTAAATTTAACCATGTGTGCTCCTGCTGTGTTCCATTGTTATTACTATGATCTGATTTTGTTACTGGGTTAGGCTATCATTAATGGGCAATTCAGACATTACGAAAAAGCCTTTCACCACAGTGAACCATGGTGGCATTTCCGTGAACATCTGTTTGGTCCCGGCCAGACGTTCACCACCTCTGGCCGATCAGATGTCGAGAACCATGGTAGACACCCTGACACAAAATATTTTTATTTTTTTTTAACAGTCAACCCCTTTATTTGGAATTTAATGTTGCTCACCCTTTTGGGCTGTGACTCAGCAGTAGACCATGTCTTTTCAATGGATCCATCATGGAGTTACAGAAGTAACAGGAGATTAAATTTATTTTTATTTTATTTTTTGTTTTGTTGTTGTGTTTTTTTTTAAAGGGGGGGGGGAATTTCAATAAACAAATTTTCCAGAATATTCCCTGTGGAAGTCAGTATCTAGATTGTGATAATGACCATCCTTCATATGGCCAGTATCGAGGGGAGGAATTGTAGCTAGGAAATTTAGGTCTGAAAATTTCTGAAAAGTAGGCCCATTTCAACCTTTGAGTTGCTAAAAGACAGGTCAGTTTAAAATTGTAAGTTTTTGGTTCTGTGCTGAAAGATGTTTATTAAACATGTTCTTTCTTATCTATTTGTTGGCCGTACACCTGGAAAACTTGGTCCCTATGTTAAAATTCTATCAATGCTTTAAAACTATTTACTTTTTACATATATAGATAGGTTCTTTGACCCCAAATAGTGGGTGTTTTGTTAATTGGGCAATGGTATGACAAAAGAAGCCATAGCCTTTAAAACAGGGGACATCTTTTATACATATTGTTTGCTGTGTTTGCTGAAAGCTGTTCTTTTCCTTTGCTGTTCTTTTCCTTTCTTGTGACCTATGGCATGCTGTACAACTGGCAGTAACCTCTGGCTATCTTGTTTTGGTTACGTGAAAGACCTTGCTCCAGCTAGGTTGTTTTGACGACATTAGGAGGGCTGGAATGCTGTAAACAATATAGTTGTTAGAAGATTTTGATTAGAAGTTAATTCTAATTAAAATATCACATGGGGTCCCCTAGTGGCATGTCACAGCATAAACATTGGTTTTCTAAAAGGACTCTGTTCACCTGTTTGGATATAATATGTACTTGCTGTTTAATAACTTACTTGCCATTTGATTATAATTTGTTGGAATTTACTTACTTTTGTTAGTTTCTCTCTTTCTTCAGCATAGGATTTTGCTCTGTTCACCATCTATTGACTGTTAGGTATTGAGAAAGCAGAAACCAGGACACAGGGAAAAGACTACCACTCACGTACATGTGATGTCCCTAAATTGCCCTCAGGATTGTGATTGGCCTTGACCTGGAACAGAATTGAGCCTAGATCATCATAGGGCCCAGTAATCACTGTGCTACACCCAGTGCTGTCACACTACAACCTCCTGCCATGGTGGGGAAGGGTACAGGGAGGACACCTCAGACAAGGATCCCAGAGTGGGGTAGAGTAACAAAATCTTGGAGGAAAACACAAAGGGAAAACCAGATACTGACACACACACTTGCTCACCCCCCCATCACTTTCACTCCTCTCTCTCACACACTGTCTCGCACCCACTCACCTGCCACTTGCTCCACAATCTTCCCCACTCACGCTACTCTCCATGCACAGCTGCTATGCTCCACAGTTTGCCACAATGTTCCAACGGATGGGGAAAGGGGGATAGTCTCTCAAGCAATCTTGATTACCAGCACTGAGGGGAGTCAGCCTGCAGCCTTTATTCTGCCAGCCCCACCACTGCCATAGCGCCCGCTGTCACATGCACTCTGAGCATCTTGGTGCTTCTGCGCTACTGTGCATGTGCCCACCCAGTTCCATGCTGCTCTCTGCCCCCTCCTTTGTCTCCAATGCCAGGCTGGACTGCTCGAGCAGCCCGGTGTTCAAAAGGGCTTAATCCTTCTGCTTCTCACCTCCTGCCTCTCTCTGCACTGTGGGGTTCCAGTGCTGTGTTTTCCAGTGCTAGAGCCCCCAACGTCGGCCCTTCAACCCTTGGTAAGAGTGCCCCTGGTGCCTGACATTGACATTGTATTTTAAATTCTGTTAACTTTTTGTTAATAATGAAACTTTGAATTGTCTATGTTTTCACTGTAATGGGTTTCCATTGATATTAAGTGGGAGTATCAAAATAAGCAATAGCAGTCTTTAAGTTGGGGTCTGGTTTTATTGGGGAGACCAGGACTATAGTGATTTAATTTGTCTAGAAAGCAGTTTGCTTTTTAGTCTGACTTTCAGGATAATTGGCACAAAGGAATTTGAAGAAACACTGATAACATGTTTGTTTGGGAACAAAGGTCTTTTTGTAAGTTAAGTCAAAACAATTACATTACTCATAACATATCTTCAGCTTATAATTAGGCAGTAATAATTGATAATAGAGAAACACAGCCACCCTGCGGAAAAGGTATTCTATTGTTTCAATCATATCTTAATGCTAAAATAAGTTTAATTTTTTTAAGTTAAATAAGGGAGACTATAGACATTAAAAGTGATGTATTTCATTAGTAAACTAAAGTTTATTTCAATGTAAATTTGGCTTCAAATTATACCTAAATACCCCCTTCAGATAAATAAGTAATTGTTCTTTTGAATTTGTCTTAATGACTCAGAATCTTAGGGTGAAAACAGACATGATGCTAACCACCCTTGGTGGTCATTTATGCATGTTTCAGGGCTGCATAGGGCACCAATACAGCCCTGCAACATGCATAAATAACCACCAAGGGTAGTTAAAGGGTGGTTAGCGTCATGTCTGTTTTCACCCTTATAAATCAATGTTGCTCTAAAACTTCCTTTCTAAATTAGGTAGAACCAAGGTAGATCTAACCTCTGTTTTTCAACAACTTCCTAAAAAGAATCCATATATAAAATTATGTAAAATTAATATAATTTAATAAAACTTCAGTGAGGCTAGTTACTTTTAAGCTTCTTAAGCTTTCACTTTTCTCTTTTATTTTATTTTTATTTTATTTATTTTATTTCATTTTCTCATTTTTCACTATTTCCAAGCCATTTTTGTTTTAATTTTTCTTTTGTTTTGTTTTCTTTATTCTTTTTAAAGTTATTTTAATTCCCAGTTTGGATTTTCTAATCTTTTGCCCAAGAAAAGGGCAATTCTTACTTTTCTGTAATTTTTGTCCCTACTTGCCAACTTTACTTTTCTTTAGAGAAAGCACTGTATTGGTCTCAGATGGAACTGTTTCCTTTCAAAAAAAAATTCTCAGCATTGTGGACAGAGTTCCCCAAGTGCTTCTCTGTCTTTCCCCTCCCTTTTTGGAGCTTTAATGCTCCTTGCCTGTTGAGGGGCCATTCCTCAACCTCTGGACAAATTGTGTTTTATATTTTTCTTTATCTTTTCTAGTTTTTATTTTTTACTATTTTTACTTAAATTCTTACCAAGACTCCAGCATAGCAGCAAATTAATATATTATCTTCCTCAGCAGGACCCCACAGACCCTGAGCAACTTTTATGGGACCTCCAGTATCTTTTTGGTAAGATATATTCTCCAAGAATATATATTTTATAATCAATAACCTGTTTTTGCGTGCTTCCATAGTGCTTTTTAAAGTCAGTTTGGCAGGGCAAAACATTGTAGTAATTTAGTCATAACAATTGTCTATTGTGACTTTTTGATGAGGAAATGTAAGCTTTCCTAGGGGATCCCTGACCCCATGGTGTAGCTAATTCCTGGAAGAATCTTGGGGTAACATGATGACACCTCATCCCAAAACTTGGTACGATCTCACCTAGTGGCCTTAGATGCAAATTGAACAGGAGGGGCAACAAGATGGAACCTTGCAGGACACACTTGGACTTCCCTGAAAGGAACAAACAAAACCACTCAAGAGGAATCCTGCGCACACCTACCAGGTCCCACATTCACATCAGCAACACCTTGTGAACAACAATATCAAAGGTAGCTGAAAGATCTAATAGGAGTAACAGGATTCAATTTCCTCTGTCCATCTCCAGACATAGATTGTCAACCATGGCCACAAGTGCAGTCTCTGTACTATACCCAAGAAGAAAACCAGACTAACATGGGTCCAAAAATCTGATAGCATTGAGATGCACCTGAAGTTGCTGTATAGCCACCTGATCATAAACTTCATTTAAAAGGGGAGGTCAGAGACAGGACAATAGCTGGCTGGAGAGTCAACATCAAGAGATGAATTTTTGAGCAGGGGCCAGACAACCATAAGGGCATAAATGGAACTATCTATCTCCTACATCACTACAAGGAATGATATAAGGCAACTAAACTAGATTTTGTTTAGGTATAGTTTATGTCCTTCAAACAATCCTAACATTAAATCAGTTTTGTTGTTCCACTAGTTATGGCATCAACTGAGTTGGGAAAGTTTTTCTCAGATTTGCAAAGGAATTTCATATTCCCCAGCTCCTGATAGTTAGGGGTTGCATCCCTTGAAAGTCTGGTTAATAGCTGTTGATGGGCCAATTCTCCATGAGAAGTATAATCTGAAACATATTGCACCCATTTGCTGTATTAAGTGGTCTAAATATAAAATCTAACTCATTTTTTTCTTCCAACTCATTTCTTAAGCTTCATCATATCATCTTGCCATACTATTCCTTTTGTTTCCTCAGGATCTCGTTAATTTGTTCAAAACCTTCTTTGAACCAGTTTAATGCGGTGCCTTTAAATGATCTTTCTATCAACAGTGTCTCCTCACCTTATTGAATCTGAATCTGTACGTACTGCACTGTACTGTAAAATTGCTAAGGAAAAAATATTATTCATTTTTAGGCACTGAGTCTGAATAGCAAATAATGGCGTCACTGCTGATACACTGATCCATCTGCAGTATTACAGAATTTATTGTCAAATTTTTCTGACTATCATGAATAATAATAGGGCAAGAGACATTTTTTTCTGGTGTTGGATAATGAGAGATCTCTGGCAGGGTTTGATCTGCCGGAAATTAATTGAATCATAAAATATCTCTGACAGATGTGTACAAGTACAGTACGTATAACTGTGATTACCATTCAATAAACTCAAGGCAGTGATGTGAACATTTCATTTGGTAAAGCTCACCTAGGTTCCAGTTTGAAAGTGGAAAGAAAAATATTTTTTCATGATTCATTGTTATATTTCTGATTAAAAATGAAAAGCTCTTTTTGCTGGAAGGAATTTTAAAGCTTATCTCAGATAAAAGAAGAGTTCAAAGTCAAACATTCTTACTAGGGATGGGCGAACAGATTGCTGTTTGTGTTGGGCCGTTCGGTTCGACAGCATTCAGTTTGTGTGTTCATGTTCGGCCGTTCGGGTGGATCGCCGAGTTCGCGTTCGGTTTGGCCGCATTCGGGTCGTGTGTTCGTGTTTGGCCTTTGGGTGGATCACCAAGTTTGCATTCGGCCGTTCGGTTCAGCCGCGTTTGGGTTGTGTGTTCGTGTTTGGCCATTCGGGTGGATCGCCGAGTTCGCGTTCGGCCTAAAAATATCGTGAGCACGCGGGAAGTCAGAAATCGCACCGGAAACCAGAAATTCGTGTGCGTGTCAGACGTGTGAGGTGAGTGGGTGTGTATTTGAGTCGGTGGCTGCTTGATTCATGTGTTTTGACTGTGATTGTGTTGGGTTTGGCTGTGCTGTGTGTTTGGGTGGGTTGGTGTGTGTTGCGGGTGACTGTTGGTTTGTGCTGTGTGTGGTTTTTGAAAAAAAATAAATGAAGAAGGCTGATCCTGCTCGCATCCTCCGTCTGGGGGCACATTTGCCGGTGGAGAAGGAGGAGGAACTGGTGGAGGCCGCTGCCCCTGCTACACCTCCCATGGCATCGGTGGCACTGGCTTCCTCCTCGGACGAGGGGGAAGCGGTGGGCTCTACAGTTATTCCTGCCAGGTTTGTAAACCTTTTTTTTACTTATAAGACAAGAAAAGCTGTATCAGTTAGAGCGAGCTCTGCTCACTGGCGTGCGGGTGGGTGCATGGGTGGTGGGCATCAGTCAGGCACAAACAGTGGCCAACAGCGGGTGGCAGCGGATGTCTGCCACAGAGAGAGAGGGTACTGTAGTGTGGGGGACTCTTCCAGAAGTCAGGCATGAGCATCCCCACCTAAACATGTGTCAGACTATCAAGGGTCACCACTCTCCAGTTGTTGCCATCCCATTTCCTATGCACCCCCAAATAAGGGCAGTCTCTTTCCTCCAGCCAGGGTCACATCTGTCGCCATCCCTAGCACCCCTGAGAGGGCAAGATTTGCACGTGCCAGCCAGGGACGGCTTTCTAGTTGTAATATCTAGCATCCCCTAGCACCCGTGGGAGGGAAGGATTTGCATGTGCTTTATTGGGTTTTTTAGTTGCCGTTCCTAGCACCCACAAGGAGGGAGGATAAGAGGCATCATCATAAATGCATGATATTTACTTGGTGTTCTTATGTGTTCCCATTTCAGAGAGAAATCGGATTCTTCTGGCCCCGGGTCCAGCTCTCCTTCCAGGCTGAGGACAACAACTTGTCGCCTCCAGACCCTGAGGCGGAGCTTGCCATCTTCACCCCCAGACATTCGGTGCCAGTCGTCGGATATCTGGTGGTTTTATATCCAGGGCGACAGAACCACCACATGCAAGGTATGTCACGGGAACTGGAACAACAGGGAATGAATTACCCTCTGACCTGTTAGGAATGGAAGTCCCCTGCAGAGAGAGATTGGATGGCCACCCAGTCCACCCACTCGTGGAGACAGAATGCAGGCAGGG
>QEPC01001884.1:742556-768664 GCA_003113815.1 Sphenodon punctatus | reverse complement strand
AGGCTGGCCAACTATCAATCACATCCTGCAGCACTGAGACAGAGGACATAAGAGAATTTCTATTGACTCTTTCCTAAACAGATGCTTCTGACTTCCCAGAAACAAGTGGGGGAGATATGTTGGGATGTTCCCAGCACAGAATGAGGATATTTGATTGACATTTCTGTTGACCAATTTGCATCACAAACCGATCTTATACCACAGTGACATAAGAGAATCCCAGGCATAGGCCCATTCTCTACATATGTTGTACAGGCATATAAAATTTGGACCCTTTATAATATCTTTCTAATATTTGGCAGAGATGATCATGAAAGTGAAATATATAGTCCTACCAAATTTCATGTACTGGTTGGACTACAAAGATGTTATAGTCAGACATACATTTATAAGTTAATTGCTTATACCACGAAGAGCTTTTTCCCAATCCTTCTGAAAGTTGGTAGAGATAGTTATTATGGGAAGGGGTATAAACTGAACAAGTTTCACCTACATTAGATGTAAGGCAAAGAAGTTACAGCTAAGAATGTATATGGAGAATATTGCAAAATACAATAATTCAACTGCTTCTAAAATCGGATTCCTTTATCCAATTGTTTTAAAACTTGGTGCACATAATGCATTCTATTGAAGGTAGAGGAATCCCAAATTTCAGCTACATAGCATAAAAAACAAAAAGTTACAGCCGATAATGTGTTTTCCATTGAAATCAATGGAAATTCAATTCCGAACTCACCGAACGCATCCGAACCGAACGTTCAAATTTGAGTTCGGTTCGACCATTCAGTTCGGTTGACTGAACAATTCGAGTTCGGTTCAAACTCCAAACTTCCGAATTCGAGTTTGGTTCAAACGTTCGGTTCGGTCGACCGAACTATTCGAGTTCGGTCCGAACTCCAAACTTCCGAACCGCGTTCGCCCATCCCTAGCCGGAAATACAATATCCACTTCTTCTGCACCATGGGTTCTGTGCCCCGACAATCTGATGTCCACTTCTGCTGCCTCTGCTGTGCCATGGGTTCTATGCCCCGGCAATACAATGTTCGCTTCTGCTGCCACTGCTGTGCCATGAGTTCTGCTACCGGGCAATCCAATATCTGCCGCTGCTCCACCAATGCCTGGTATCCTGCAAGGCCCAGCCAAGTAGGGGTGCCAGGCCAGTCACCAAGCCCCAAGCCTTTTAGCATCTGCTGCTGCTGCTTGGTCTCAGACGGCCAACCATGGTGCCACGGGCACCCCCAGGGACCCAGTGCCAAGCCTGCATGCCCGGTCAACCTGGGGTGCCAAGCCCCAAGTCTTCCCAGTTTCTGATGTTGCTGCTGCTGTTTCTCTGATGGCTTTCCATGCCCCCACAGGCACCCCTGGAGTTCCCCAAGCTTCTGCCATGGCTGAATTTTCTGAACGTTTGGGGGGGTCCAAACTCCATGGGACCAAACCCATGAACCCAAACTAAGTTTTCAGACCTAATGGCCAAACCCCGTTCTGCTCGCACATCCCTAAAAAAAAGATTTGATAAGTTCTTGCAAGATAAGTTAATTAAATGACTATTAGACAAGTAGGTTTGGGGGACATAATCTCTGACTGTAAGGAGCTGGGAATGAACAAGAGGGAATGGATTGCCTATTGTGACCTGTTGAATACTTCTCCCAAGCGATCAAGATTGGCCAGTCAGACATAGGATGCTGGGTTCGAATGACCTTTGGTTTAACCCAGTATGGAACTTCATCATTCTTATGTTCTTATGAAATGAAGCGAATTTGACATTTCATATTGGTGAAAATAATATTCTTTATTCGTTCTCATGAATGGATGTCTGGATTTTTCTTTGTTATAGCTGCAAAACTCATATTTGTTACTTTGTTTAACTTGCAACTATATTTCATGTACAATATTTTGGCTGCTTTGGATTTTTAGTATTCAGCAATTTGAAATTTTGGGGAAAAAAAGCCAAATAGTACCATCAAATGAACAAAGTATCAAAATACCAAACACAAGAAAACAAACACAAAGAATATCTTGCTTTGTATCTGCTTCATTAAAAATTATACCATTTTGATGAATTCATCAAACTCAGTATTTGCTTTGAATTTGTTTCAGCCCTAGTTGAAAATGTGTGGGAAAGTTCCAGGATACTCTACAACAGCTTAAAATACTGTGTCAAATCCTACCCTAGCTGGCACAGAAAGGAGGAAAAGGCAAGGTGTATCCTCTGCAAAAAAATAAACCTTACTACTAAAGAAAGATACTACCAATCACTTATGCTCACGACGACAAAATGACGACACCAGACAGTAAATATTTTGGGAAATTTTGACAGCACCCTTTTTTTAAACCAGGCATCCAGTCAACAACAAAGGTAAATAGTGAAAACAAGGGGAAGTCCCGATTGAACTATTCAATGGGGAAATAATAAACCCAGGGCATTAAAAGGCGAGGTGGGAGAACACCCCTTGCCTTAACGTAAGTCCAACCAGTATAACCACCCAATGGTGGGGATGTTCCCAGAATTTTTTTTTATTATTATTATTTCATTTTCATTATTAAAATATCATTTGTTTCCAAATATATTTTCATAATTATCTTTCGTTTTCATTTTTACTTTCGTTTTTGTTTTACATTGGTTTCAATGGAAATGCATTTCTGGCTCTAACTTCTTTGTCTTCTATCCAATTTGGATTCACTTTTGGATCTATAGTACCCCTCATCCAAGGTATTATCCTTGACAAATATCTGAATGATTGGATAAAGGGTTCCTATTTATAAGCAATTTAAGTTTTGTATTCTGAACAAAAGGAATTGGTTGTGTACCCATTTTTGGCTGTATGTCTTCCACCGAATTTGAATGTGATTTATACCGATTGTACCCCTCACTGAAGGTATTATCCCTGCCAAATTTCAGAAAGATTGGATAAAGGTCTGAAACAAATGTTCCCCCAGCACGGCTGAAACTTCTGTATACGGGATCACAGATCCAACATATTGCTGAAACTTTATGCAAAATACCTGCTTAGAAAACTAGAAATATGGGTTAGTGTATATAACATTTTCCCTGAGGAACAGGCTGGCTTTCACCCTAATCATTCTACGGTAGACCACTGTTACGTCTTGGCACATTTAGCTAACAAATATATGCAAGTACGTAATAGCAAATTGTTTTTGGCATTTGTAGATTTGAAGGCAGCTTTCAATTCAATTGACTGAGCTATTATGGGCCAAACTAGAAGCTACGAACATTGATTAAAGACTGTTGTCTCTAATTCGTACATTATACTCTAAAACAAGCATGCAGGTTAGAATTTCAAAGGATGGAATAATGTCTGAGTCCCTTACAAATTGGGATGTTAAACAGGGCAGGATCAGGCCCAGTCACAGAGGCTCAGGCCCATCAGGGGGGTCTGTCCTCCTTCTCTGGCTGGGCCGGGGCTCCAGGAGGGTGGCCAGCGCTCCCTGGTTCAGCCCCTTGGCCCGGGACGCCTGGTCAACCCATGGCAGGATCGGGCCCAGGCGCGGAGGATCGGGCCCATCAGGGGGACCCGTCCGCCTTCCCTGGCCGGGCCGGGATGGAATAATGTCTGACTTCTTTACCAGTTGGGATGTTAAACAGGGCTGTGTTCTTGCCCCATTTCTATTTTTAACTTTTTCCTGAATTATATTGTTAAAACTTTTCAGGGTAGTATCTTTTTTCCACCCCAGACAAAGGGGAGAAATTTCTCACTTTTGCTGTATGCCGATGATATGGCAATACTTTCAGTTGCTGAAACTGGCATGAGGTAACTTGCGAGCTTTTTGTGAAAATAACCATTTGAGTATAAATCATAAGAAAACCAAAATTTTGTTTTTTTCCAAAAGAGGACTTACCTTACAATAGTCACTGGATGGAAAGCCCATAGAGTAAGTGTCTCACTATAAATATCTGGGAATTGTATTTTCTTCATTCAGCTCTTGGGCAGACCATCTACCCACAGCCAAATTAAAAGTCCTTCCAACAGACAATGGGATAATTAAATTTTGGTGGTCTGATGGGGGTAGGCTCATTAAACTGGCACTTTGCTTGATTGAAAGTAAATTAGCTGCCCAGGCCCTGTATGGTGCTGAGATCTGATTATGGACTAATATATAACAGCTGGAGGTAATAGAAAATAAAATATTGTATGCAATCTTAGAAGTGTCTACGGGCACCCCAGTCTACTTTTTGAGATTTGAGATGGGTGTTTTCCCTTTAGAGATTAGAGCTAGACTTCAAGTTTTTTCATATTGGCAGTCGTTGAGATATATGGCTAATGATAGACTACCCTATTTGGGCTGGTTAGAGCAATTAGAAATAAGATCTTTAAAAATGCGGAGGGCTCGGTTAAATAGATTATTAGTAAAGGCGGGGTTTTCATTTGAGTTTTTCCAGGGCTTTTCACAGCAGGTTTCTATCAAAGTTTTTAGTGTCCATATTAAGGATGTACATATGCAAGCGGACTCAGCTCTTATCTGTGATTCCTGTGTGGCTCCATATTATGGAAAGATTAAGTCTATTTATCAATGTGAAGCATATCTGGCTGAAATAACAAATTACACCTCCCAGAGGGCTTTAAATCCTATCCCGTTTCCAAATGCTGCCCATTGGAGGACAGATATAATGGCATTCCCTATGAGTTAAGATTTTGCTTGTGCAAAAAACACATGGAGGACTTGCAACATTATTTATTTAACTGCTTACTTACAGAAGAAGTTCAATCTAGTTATTTAAGAGTAATTATGAAAGGGAAAAATCACCCGGATGTGTGTTTAAAAATTGCATATCTACTGGCAAATTCTAATAGGAATATTTCGATAAAAGCAGCAAATTTTACACCAGCACTAGCAGTCAAAAGGCGTAATTTGATGTAGACATTCTGGGGGACAATAGTTTATTTTGTAACTGGCGCAGTTTTGGTGCATATCTGTTTCCCTTTTTTGTAAAAGTGTATTGAATATTGTTTATTTTTATTCTTGCTGTAACTATTGGTTGAGAAAATAAATTGTTTACTTACGTATTGCGGAGGATGCCCCGCTCTGCCTGTAGCCTGTCCCACAGACGTTTGACTCACCCCCTTGCTGTGAATCTGTGGTATTGCCCCTTGCAAAAATCCGGCACAGTTTGCCAATAGCCCCATGTACTGTGGGGAACAAGGCGCCCATTGGGGTGAGAAAGCAGGTGGTTTCCTGATCCTCCACCTGCTACGATCCCAATAAAAACCCTCCTGCCAAATATTTCCTAAAGGGGGTTGGGCAGTATTTGCTGGTGTGCTAGATTGAGGTCCCGAAGATGCAGGGGGCTTACCAATTTGCACAAGTTCCTGTCTAGGTGCCTGCTCCTGGTCATGCTCCTCACACCAGTTCCTTTCCAGGACTGCCGGTTGATCCCCATGTCCTTGATAGCTTGTATCAGCTGCGGGGGGGGGGGAGGTTCCTGTTGCTGGGGTTCAACACCTGTACCCTTGCTCCAAGGGTACTGAGGGGGAGTGCGCTGTAATCCCTCAACCCTCTCCCTCCTGTCTATCCTCCCTCCTGTACCTCTTTGACATACCCGCCACCGGGCCTTCTGCCACTGTAGGGGGAAGGGCAGGCGCCCCACTCCTCCATTGCCACCAACCTGTCCTGGAGTTCATGTATCGCAGTCCCCAGGTCTGCCAGGCTTTGGTTTCCCAAGTCCCCATTAACAATTTGGATGCTTGGCCCCACATCTCTGCCTTGTGATTCACCCCATGGAACTCCACCCTCTTGGCTCCTCTGTGAGACTTTTCCTCGTTGGGTTAAAAAGCAAAAAACAAACAAACGCTACCTATGCCCGGGAGGCCATTTCCCCACTTCTATCTATACTTGCCTGTGCTAGGGTGCTGCTGATGCTTCACTCTCTACCTAAGCTACTGCAAATCACTCCAAGCTGTGCAGGTCTAACAGAAAAGCCCTGTCTTGCTTCTCACAAGACGTCAGTAACTGATCTCAAGGTGGGAAAGCTTAACAACCGAAACTGCTTGGCTCACCTCAGGACTCTGTCCACAGGGGAAGTCCCAACCCTCACTCGCACACTCCCCACTACCAAGAGAAACTGGAGCTGGTGGCCTGAGTCATCCCTCAATTTCACCACCAACGTAGGTGGCATAAAACTCTGCTATTCCCAAGCATCAAGTGGGCATTTCAAACTTACCTTTTGCCTTGGATATTAAGTTTGTGTTTATCCCACTCTGTCAAGTTTTTTACTCAGTTCTTTTCACATGTTCAGGTCATTAAACTTGCAGACATCTAAGCATATGAATACCTGTATACAGTACATGGGAGGAAATCCATATGTACTCAGGTGCCCCCAAATTAATTATATGTTTAAGCCCGTGAGACTTTATGGCCATGAAGAGTGTAGGAAAGGGGAGTGGAATGATCATTATTATGTGGAACCTCCCCCACCTGGTCATCCCTGTGTATATGCAACATCCACAAGTTAAAACTCACTGTCAATAAGAGTAATTGATCTAAGGAGCCACTAGATTGTGCTGTTATGATTGAAGTTTATGTGCAGGAAGATGGGGGGGGGGGTTCTTATTGTTTTTCAGTCCCTCTCTTTCTTCCTTCCACTCTGTGGTGTAGTTCTTTATGATCTTCATCCCTTCCTTTCTGGTTAAATGTAACACAAGGAGAACTGCCTGAGAATTCGGAGTAAATTTCTGTTTAAACCTTCAGCTGTTCTTGTCCTTGAATGAGGTGAATCAAAGCTTACTCTGCAACAGGTTATGGGCCCATAACCCTTCAGAACAGCCCAGAATAACCTTGAAGATTACAAGGAAGCTCTCAGAGAAGGCTTGCTAACTGTAAGTAAGCTGAACCAGGATCCCAATCAAAAGGGAGGGAAGCAAGCATGGCCAGCAGCTCTGAATTAAAGCTTTCAGTGTGCAAGCTGAATAACCTGAAGTACCAATTGTGGAAGTTTAAGGTAGAAATGCTTCTATCCAAAGATGACCAATGGGAGGTAATCTCCACAGACAGACCAGCAGAAAACCCTGAGGAGTGGGACAAAAAGAAAACAGACTGGCAAAAGCAACAATAAGCTTGCTGGTGGAAGATGACCAACTAATCCACTTAAGTAATGAGGCCACAGTCAAGGGCATGTGGAATGCATTGCAGAAGCTGCATGAGAGAACCAGCTTGAACAGTAAGCTGTTTCTCCTAAGAAAACTATACCAAATGAGACTTGGTAAAGGAAAGGAAATTCAGAACCACATAAACTTGATGCTGGAAGTGGTGGCGCAGCTGCGAGGGATCGGGGAAGACATACAAGACAACCACGTGGTGTCCTTACTCCTCTGTAAGCTGCCTGAATCATACAGTGCCATAATAAACGCCCTAGAAACAAGGCCTGAAGCGGAACTGATGCTGGAATTTGTAAAAGGGAGACTCATGGATGAATTCAAGTGCAGGAAGGAAATCATGTAGGACAATCAGGACCAGTACAAGGAAACCGCCATGAAAACCACAGATAATAAAATGCGCAAGAAGGAAATGAGAATTTGCTTCCAGTGCAAGGAAGAGGGACAATTAAAGAAAGACTGCTCCATATGGAAGGCAGAACAACATAAAAGGTCTCCCCAAGTGTCTAAACAAAGGGTCAAGGCTACAACTAGCGACTCAGTCAGAGAACAATGGAGCTGATACTTCAAAGCAGAACAGGGTAACTTATCCCAAGAATGGTGCATTGACTCCGGAACCACGAGTCATATGACCAGCGACAGAACTTAAGTTTATTCATGGAACTGGACCCAAGCAGCAGAGAAAAGATATACCTTGCTGATGGAAGTAGCATCACTGCAGAAGGTATTGGAAAGGGGATTCTAAATTGCAACAGGCCACACCGAGGCACTTTAATCATCCCAATAGAGTATGTGCTGTATGTACCTTGCTTAGAAGGAGGGCTCCTGTCCATTAAGCACATGACAGCCAGATGACTTACCATCAAATTCCAAGGTGACGAATGCACAATTCAAAAGGGGACAAGGGTCCTAGCCAGGGCTATTGCAGATGAGCATCTATACCACCTAAGTGCGACAGAGGAACAAGTAAAGCTCACTGCACATAGGCAACACAAGGACTGCATTCATTTATGGCACCAACGCTTGGGCCACGGGCACCCAGAAGTATAAAGAAACTTCAGAGACAACAGGTAACAAAAGATCTAGTAGTCTCAGCATGTCCTATGGCCATGAGATGTGACTGCTGCATCAAAGATAAAGCCATAAGAGCAACACTTCCCAAGACAAGCCAGACTAGAACCTCAAAGCCACTTTACCTAATACATAGCAACATATGTGGCCCCATGAGAGTACCCACACCCGGAGGAAACAGATACATAGTGACTTTTATAGACAATTATTCAAGATACACAATCACATACATCATGAAAAATAAGGATGAAGTACTGGAAAAACTACAGGACTGCCTGACCATGACAAGCAACAGATTTCAATGTAAGTTTCTCATACTGACAATGGAGGTGAATATACAGCGAAGAAAGTTGAAGACTTCCTGAAAGCCAATGGGATAGAACATCAAAAGACAATGCCATATATGCCCGAGAAAACTGGGGTAGCTGAAAGGAAGAACAGAACTTTAACTGAAATGATCAGATACATGTTGACAAACTCTAAGCTACCAGAAAAATATTGGGGTGGGGCAGTAGTTACGACTACATATCTACAAAACCAACTCTACTCTAAAACAGTGAAGAAAACCCTGTATTAGCTTTGGTATGGAGAAAAACCGAGTGTGGGGCACATCACCGTATTTGGATGCAAGGTATATGTATGCATTCCAGAAGAGAAATGCACTAAACTGCAAAACAGAGCTGTAGAAGGGATTCTTGTTGGATATAGTGAACATTCCAAAGGGTACAGAATCCTGAACCTACACACGGATGAAGTAACCATCAGCAACAGCGTGACTTTTGAAGAAAACCCAAGTGACAGCATAATGTTCTTACAGGAACCAGAAGAAGAAGAACACCTAGACCCAAATCAGATCGCAGAAAAAAAGAGCATCCTGAACTAATAGTCGAAATCGGTATAGACTCAACCAATGTGCAGGAACAAAGCCAACCAAGGGCAAATAAAGGCAAACCGCCTATCCATCTATCCTACAAAGTAAATGCCGGTAGAATATCCAAACCATCATTCTGGGAGGACATTTCATATATATCAGAAGTGGAAGCCAATAAATGGATAAAGGCTGCAGCAGAAGAAATAAAAATCTATACATGACAATCAAACCTGGACACTCTGTCCACTACCGACGGGCAAAAACAGTATAGGATGTAAGTGGACTTTAAAATCAAGTATAACGCTGAAGGCAAAGTTGAACGGTATAAGGTCCGACTTGTTGCAAAAGGGTATTCTCAGAAGTATGGGGAAGATTATGATGAAACATTTGCCCCAGTAGTTAAGCACACCACAATTAGAACGCTGTTGAGCATAGCAGCTGTGCTTGTCCTTGAATAAGGTGAATCAAAGCTTACTCTGCAACAACCCCAATGTAAGAGAGGACTGGAGTCTCCGAGTGCTGCTGTAATACTGTATAATAAATAATAAATAATAATCTGAGCATGAACAAAGGGTGATGCATGTTGGAATTTTACAGGCTTTGCCCATTTCTTATCTGGTCTCTAACAAAATTTTAAAGAGGCTTGGTCATAAGCCTCACAATCCTTCGTATCACTGCAGTATTGCTTTCTACAGAATTTACATTTGTTCACAAACAAACCTAAGCTTTTCAACCAAGTTTTGTGGGAGAAAAGACTATACTTTGAGGACCCTTGTCTACAAAAATTTTCTGTGTATATTTTTAAAAATTAGCATTTGAGTTTGCAGTATTTTTCTTAATGTTTTAATGAGGTTCCCAATCTAAGCTTAGGTGCCTCTATGATTTGCTAAACAGCTTTGGGATGGTGCTTCCAACTCTGCTGAGTCCCCGGGTAATTTCACATGTTACAAGATCACAGTCAACCACAGTGAACCACACTCAATCCCGTGGCGGGGCCAAAGAGCCCCGAAAGTCTGTTTTGGGGGCGCCAGATGTTCACCACAGTCAATCCACACCAGGGGTCAAAAATAACCATGCCTCTGGAGCTCTGGCCCGGACCATCTCCAAAAGCGTGGTCAATGTGATTCCCAATGGGAAAAAAAAAAGTAACGTCTGAATGGCAACCACCGGCCGGAATCAAGCAAAATGATTCCCAGTCAGGGACAAAGCACGCAGTGTTGTTGCCAGTCAACCAAGCAACAGCACAGGTCATGGAGAGAGATTTAAAGGGCACCCAGCAGTAGGGGAACGTGGCAGGATGGAGCGAGACAGAAGGGAGAGGAGAGCAATGGGAGAGAGAACAAGGGAGGAGGAGGTGGAGGAGGTGGTGGAGGTGCAGGCAGAGGAGGAGGTGGTCGTGCTGCACCTGGAGGCAGTGGAGGGACAGCAGGGCCGACCTGGCACCCGCTGCCGGCCCAGGGGATGAGGCACCCCAGAAACGGGTAAGAGGCCAAAGAGGGGGAGGCAGCACGGGGGCCCCAAGGTGGGTGGGCGGGCCAGCAAGGGGGTGGGGAAGGGGGAGGGATTCAGGGCTGCGGCAACGCAGTAACCAGTCCCCCCTTATGATACGCAGACATGGAAACAGGCCCAAGAGCCCAAGCCCCCAGAGGAGAGAGCAGCAGGAGGAGAGGGAGGACCACGACCCAGAGGGTGCCCACGGGAGAAGACCGTACCATTGAGGGGAGAAATGGGGGCACAGGGAAACCCAGGACTTTATATGGATCTCGGGGACCCTGGAGCACCAGCTGGAGCTGGCGGTCAACCAACGCAATGAGCACATCTTCAGGGAGATCGTGTGGGAAATGGAGGCATCAGGGCATTTCAGGACAGTGGCCCAGTGCAGGTCGAAGGCCAAGGAGCTCAAGAGGGGGTCCAAGGCCTACAAGGACAACAACCGGCGGTCCAGACACAGAGCCTGGACCATCCCCTACTACGATGCCCTGGACCGCATCCTTCACATGAAGGGGTCCATAGTCACCCCACGCCTCGTGGGGAGCGCCGTGGTCCAGGGAAGTTAATGGGTTGAGGTACTACCTCCCCTTGCCACCACTGGAGAAGACCCCGGCTCCAGCAGACCCACCCCACAAGAGGAATGTCCCGGGACCTCGGGGACAAGCAGGCCCCCTTCGTGCACCAGCCCCGAGAGCCCCCAGCTATGGTCCCTAGCAGGGGGATCCGAGGCTGGCACCCTGGTCACCATCAATCAGTGGACACAGGGGGACCTTGGACACACCGAGGGTCCATCCTTGGAGGGCTCAGAGGCTGACATAGAGGGTAAGCAGGTGGGTGGTACGAGACACAGACCAGGGGGAAAGGGGCACACAGACCACGGGGCCACCCTCAGCAACACCTCCAACACCCCGGGCCTTGAAGAAGGGTCCTGGGGTCTTCTGGGGGACACGGACCGCTGAACCCCACCCACCCCTCCCCATATCTGCACAGGGCATGTCACACCCCGGTACCCACAACAGCCTGGCGAAGGGAATGGAGGTGAGCAGCCCCAGGAGCAACCAGAGGCCCCAGGTGAGGCAACATGACAAGGGGGGGAGACATGGGGAGCCAGGGTGGGGAAACCAGACCCTGGCTGGGGCCGGACACAGGGGGCAGTGAGGGGGGGCAATGCCCCCAGGGGGAAGGGCCCCCCACCCACATCATGGAAGGGGGGGTATCTGGGGCAGCTAACCATCCCCTACCATGCACCCCAACAGGGCAATCCACCGGGGACCAGCAAGGCAGACTTGTGCACCCAGCCCAATGGATGCGGGAGCACTGGGCACGGGTACGGCGCTGCAGGGAGGAGCAGGTGGAGGAAATTGTCCACTCCACCACAGAGCAGGGCGAGAGGATGATCAAGGCCATTGACCGCATGGAGGCAGCCACCGAAAGGGCTGTGCAGCAGGCGGAGACCAGGGACCAGAGGCTGCAGACGTAGGTGCGCCTTGAACAGAGGCAGGAGCGCTGGGAGCACAGCAGGCAGGTGGAGGCGTTCAGGTGGCTGGAACAGGCCATAGACCGGATGGTATGGGAGCACTCCACTAAGATGGACCGGTCCCATGACATAGGCACCTCACTGCTCCTACATGCGCGTACTATGAGTGCCTATGCCATGGCAGCAACCCCGCCGGGAAACCTGCCTGCCCCAGCCCCCATACCGGGTCCCGTGGTGCCCCCACCACCTCCACCACTGCCAGCATGCTTGCTGGGGCCGTGCTTCTGCCTACCGGTCCCTGTAGGTCTCAGGAGGGAGCTGCCAGTCAGGGAGGCCCTTCCAGCCCCGGGACCGGCCGCCCTCCCACCACATCCCGACCCGCAGGACACCAAGGCTTCCCAGGACACAGTTGGAGACACGGATAGCGGGGGGGGCAGGGAGCATCCAGAGCTCCATGGTGACCCCAGGGCAGCTGAGGGGCATGCCCCAGAGATGTGGGGGATGAGGGAGAGGGAGAGAAATCTGAGGGGGGGGAGCACGGCACAGGGAGGTGGGTGGTGGGGACACATGTACCTGTGTGCAGAAATAAAGGTATGGGCACAACTATTGCCTCCTTTGGTCATTTCACGAGCCCAGTCCAGTGGGTGGGTGGGTGGCTGTACAGGGGCACACCCAGGGCATTGGTGGGGGCCCCAGGGAGGTGGCGACAGGGGTGTGTGCCTCATGCCTCGGCCTCCCAGCTGATCCACCTCACTCGCGCAGCACGGATACACTTTGTATATCTGTACTTCAGCGGGTTCTCAGCATTCACATAGAGAGGCACGGGGCCAGGAGGGCGCTGGACACAGGGTAAGTGAGAGCAGCCCTCTCGGTCTCACACACATTGTGTAGCACACGTCAGGTTCTGATCCCGAGGGAGGAGGTCTCCACTGTGTAGTCGAGCCGGCCCGCGAGGCTCCTCCAGCGCTGCTTGAGGGCCCCAAAGGCCCTCTTGACCATAGTCCTGCTTGCACACAGGCGAGTATTGTAGAGCACCTCCACTGGGCTCCTGGTGACCAGATACGCCTTCATCAGCCAGCAGGTAAGTGGGTAGGCTGGGTCTCCCAGGATGCAGGGGGACATCATCACCCCCTCGATCTGGGTCATCCCCATGTCCGTTGACATATTCTGCAGCCTCCCCAGCGGATGGGTGCAGGATCTCTATGTGGGTGCTGTCCACGGCACCCATGCAGTTGAGGAACCTCCCCAGCCACAAAGCCAGTCATCACGGCCTCCTGGTCCACCAGCTGGATCACTTGGCCCAGGAGCACGCCCTCCACCACCTCGCAGATGTCCCTCAGGATCCCGGCGATGGTGCTCACCCCAGCGCCNGGATGCAGGGGGACATCATCACCCCCTCGATCTGGGTCATCCCCATGTCCGCAAAGTCTCCATGGTACATCCGGGCATAGAAGGGGGAGATGGTCATGATCCAGGCATCGTGACTACGACCAGAGTGGCCCGTGAAAATGTCTATGAACCGACCCCGGTGGTCCACGACCACAACTGCCTGCAGCTGCAGGGAGTGGTACCCGTGTCTGTTGACATATTCCGAGGCCTCCTCAGCGGATGGGTGCAGGATTTCTATGTGGGTGCCGTCCATGGCACCCATGGAGTTGGGGAATCCCCCAGCTGCAAAGACGGCCATCACGACCTCCTGGTCCATCACCTAGATCACTTGGTCCAGGAGCATGCCCTCCAGTGCCTTGCAAATGTCCCACAGGATCCCGGCGACGGTGTTCACCCCAATGCCGAAGTGCTGCGAGACGGAGCGTCAGGAGTCAGGTGTTGCGAGGGCCCAGACCCCGATGGCCACCCGCATGGGGTGGCCTGCATCTCCAGCCAGGGCGTTAGCAGCTCCATGAGTCGCAGGAGGACACGCATGTTCATCCTAAAGTGCAATCTCCAGGCACCCGTGTCCCATTGGGCAAGGGTTCTGGCCCACCACCCCTATGCCTATTCCGTGACCCATACCCACCGGTCTATGGGCATTGCAAGCAGGGCTGCTTGTCCCATGGTTTTCCTCCACCACTGGAGCCGGACAGCCACCACACAGAGCGCTGCAGCCCGGCCCCGGGTGCTGAAGAGGCCCAGTTGGGCCACCCAGGACACCTGCTGGGCCCTGAGGTGGGCCATGGAGCACCTGCACCTGTGGTGGGCTCTCTGGGACCTTGCAGCGCTCCTGGCCATGCAGCCGGGCAGCCAGGTGCACCTCTGCGGTCTGGATGCACAGGAGGTCAGTGTGGGAGCGGTACCACTTGGCACACACGGATAGGTGCATCCCACTGGTGCCCAACCAGCCCAGCTCCATGGTGACGGGTGACCCGGGTGGGTTGGGGCCACACCTGTTGTAGGTTGGGACTGGTGTAACCCCGCCCCCCAGTTGCACCCTGCCAACCGGCCTTGGGTTGCCCTGGACGCCCCCCAGACTGGCAGGACCACCTCCTGCAGGGCCAGCAGCCCGGGGAGGCCACAGGCAGCCCACTGCCCGCCATGCTTTCCTGGCAGGGGGCATGGTACTTGGTTCTGTCGGGCACCCCTTGGGCGGGCGTGTGCGGACAGCAGATGCATACCTGCTGTCATCACCTCCCACCTCTCTGTATCAGCTGCCTTCTGCCCTGGGCACCCTGATTAGTGTGTAGGCAGCCCTGTCTGTGTGCTCTGTTCCAGCAGCTGGGCTGGGTCTGCACCCCACGCCTAGCTCTGTATCCATACAATGTTGCAGCCTGTGGCCTTATTGCTTGGCCTTGGAGCTTCCCGGCTTCCTTGCCTGTCCCTTCAGGGATTGTAAGGTCCCTCTTTCATTGTGTTCAGTCTCAGGCACTTGCTGGACCATGGTTGGCCGTGCTTCCCCCGGACTCGCTGGCCCCAGCACGCCGGGCATCCCGCGTAGCTGGACCTTCCGCGAGACCATGGCCCTGTGTGACCTGTGGCATTCTCTGGCTGTGCAATTGCTCCTGAGCTGCCCGGATAGTCTCATAGGTGCCTACAAGAGTATGAACTCTGGGCTTCAGTACTATGGCCATGTGGCGAGTGCCCGCTATTGCCCGCTGCATGCGGAGGCGATGGGCCTTTGTCCCTTTCCTGATGGGCACATCCCAGAAATGAGGTGCTTGCATGTGGGGTGGTCAGCTGCAGAGACCATGTCTACCCTCTCTGTGTGCAGCCTGTCTGGCTACACGGCCTGCCTGTCGGAGGGGGGCCCTTCCCTGGCCGTGTCCTTCTTTGGCTGTGTTCACGGGCCCTGAGGTTACCATTCATCCTGCGGGGAAATCTATCATCGGCGGTTGGATCTGGGTCACCTTCCATGTCCCCCACTGCAGACAATGGCCTGTCAGAGCCCTCTGAAGCAGAGGTGGTGGCGCTGGCCAGTGTGTGGTCCCGATCCGATGTGCAGGTGGGGCTCTCCACCCAGGACCCCTTCGAGGTGTACTACCTGGTCACCCACCACATGTTTGCGCTGGGGTAACATTGGGGCATGTTTCAGTGGCCCCACTTTGTGCACCTGGTGGGCCTTCATGGCCCCCTGCAGCTGGGTGTGAGGCCCCCCTGTGCCTTCCTAGCCCTGGATACTGGCCCCGGTGTGTGCTCCTGCCTCTGCCATGGCACTGTGTGTTGCTGCCCCTTCCCTCCCTGATGTTCCTGGCTCACTGCTGTGCTGGCTGTGTCTTGGGGTACCTCTGCCCCTGCCTGTGGCTCTGGACCCCATCCGCGGGGCCCCCCATCCATATCTACAACAGGTGTTCTCCTCCATGACTGCCTTCTCCTGTGGCTGTGTCCTGGCCTGTGTACCGGCACCCGGAGGCCCGAGTGCCACCACCCTTCCTGCTCTGGCCTCACTCCCTCCTGTGCTCGCCCCCCTCCCGGGTGCCGGTGTGACTATGGGGTTCCAGGGCCCCCAGACTGGGGCTCTGTGTGCCCTCCCAGTGGGTGGGTGTGTTGCTGGACCGGCTGCCCTGCTCCTCGTCTCCGTCTTGCCTCCATCCCATCCATCACACCCTAGCCGGCATGTGGGATCCCTGTCAGCCTCCTGGACCATTTCCAGTCTGCTCCCCTGTCTGTGGGGCCTCCCCCTGTGACTGTGCTGTGCCCCTGGGGTTGCCCCCATTCTGGGACTGCCTGTGTTGCTGTGGGGGTGCCCGTGCAGGCTGTGCTGTTGTAGGGGTTCTGTTTGCCATTCCCCTTGTTCTGCCATGGACCCTGGGCTGGCTCCCCCAACCCGCTCCCTGTCCCCACCCCTTCCTCCCCCCTGTGCCTGATGTCCCATGTGTGCTGTCTGTCCCGCTGTGTGCTCCCTTCCCTTTCTTTCCCCTGCGGGTGTACACACGCCCGGGCATGTGTTTGTGTTGTGTGTTCTGCTGTGCCCTCATTTTCCCTGTGTCTGTTGTGTGTACTGCCCCGGCAGCTCTCCTCCTTCATCCCCCTCCCTTCCCATTTCCCTTGTGTGGGCGTTCCCTTTTGGTGCTTTTGGCTTCATTTGCCCTCAGCCGGCCACGTCTGTGTTCCGCCCCTCTCCGGTGCCTTCAGGGTGTTTTGTCAATGGCCAGGAATCGGTGTCACATTTGTTGTGCTGCCCTGGCCCGTGATTTGCCGGGCCAATTTCCTGCCATGGTCCCAATCTCGTCACATCTGTTCTGTGCCTTCTTTGATCACGGGGGGTGGTTGGGTGGTTCGTTACCACTGGGAATCCACTGTGGTGACTCGGGACCGCATAACGTCTGAAATCACCCCCCATTTCCCTATGATTGAAAGTGGAGATTGAGTTAGCTATTATTTGTATGCTGTATATGTACAGTACTTTGAAGATTTACAATACTAAAAAAAAAAAAGATGACAGAAGAAATGACAAAAAATACAGAGGAAGGCATAAATAGCATTCATACAAGGAGAGACCAAATAGTTTCGTTTTCATATGCTTAGAAAGGAGACAACTGACTGGGAATATGATAGGGGTAAATAAGGTCAGGAATAATGTAGGAAAGTCAATAGGAATCTTTTCATTTACCTTATTTATTAATTATTAATTATTATTATTATTATTATAAACATTTATATAGTGCCAGCCATGTGCCTGGCACTGTACAGAACATAGAAATAGACACGCCCCCTGCCTGTGGTTTACAATCTAAAAGACCTTATAATCTTCCCTTATAATTCAATATCTATGGGAGAGATTATGAATTAACACACAGTAGTTTTAACAGAATACAAAATATTTCCTCTCACAACCCATAATTAACCTGTAGGACTTAATGACATGGAATGTTGTGAAGGCTAATGATAGAACTGGGTTTAATCAAAGTCCATCAATGGCTTTTATCCTAGATGGATAGGCAATGCAATCTCTTACACTGGATATTCCTAAATATTTAATTGCCAAACGCTGGGACTGACTGTCAGAAGCCATGTATCCTTTTTCCTGTGTATATGGTCCAAGGCATCCAGCGTTGACTATTGTTGGAGACAGTCTATTGGGCTAGATAGAATTATCATTAGCCCATATTGCCATTTCGTTTGTAATGCTGGGCTAAGAAAATTCAAGAGGCTCCTTTACCATTCTTGTATCATGCATTTGATTATAACTCTCAGAAAATGCAACCCATTTTAATACACTTCTAGAAAAGCTTTATGTAGAATGGTTAATTTAAAATCACAGCACCCTTCATGCTCTTTCTCTCTTCACAAAAGACTATAAAATGTGCTAAACTTTGTGCCTACAGTGTGTGATGTAAATGGCTGTGCACCATGGAATCAGAAGGGATTGAAATTTAAACTCCATTGAAATGAGTATTTTGATTAGACTTTAAGAATAGTCACAGAAGTACACTAAAAGCATTGCTGCTTTTTTTGCTTTTTTTTTTGCCAAATCACTCAGCCTTCAAAATAAATGTCTCCGGAGCCTTTTGTACCTCTAGGTGTGTTTTTCTTGGATATCACTGCAGCAAATAATGGCAGCAGTGGCAATGATTGCCAGTGTGAGAGTGAAAACTTGAAAACGCTTAGATCAGATGACTGTAAATGAATCTAAGAAAAATGACTTTGGGGACTATCCATTCAGATAAAAGGGACTGGCAGATTTCCACTAGGAAACTATAAGGCAGGCAGGCAACAAGAAATATTTGCTTGACAAGTACAAAAGCAGCAGCACCACATAGAATGAGGAGAGAAAAAATGTATATGAATATGAAAAATATGAGGGAATATAAGCCTCTTTTTAAAGCTGCATAGTTGGGATATTGAAGATGCGCCTGTTTCAGAAATAATCTCAGACATGTGTGGTTTTACAGATAGTTTGTTCATGCAAAAAATGAAAAATTCATTACAAATACATCATAAATATTTCATCTGAGAGAGCTGATTTGTTTCCAATAAATTTATCCATTTCATTGTAATAAATACATTTCATATTCTGAGAGGGATTTAGACTTTTAACTTTAAATGGCAAAAAACAACTAAAAGCATAATTACATTCTATCCATGGAATAAGTACTTCCGTTGCATTCTGCAAAAAACATAAGAGTCAAGTGTTCTTACACAGTGCTATGTATTTATTAAGTCAGCATGACAACCTTCATAATGGGTCAGTATTTTGTTCTTTCACAATCTGAACACCTGTAATTAAAGAGTCACTGCAGCTACTACTGGCAGCTCCCATACATCTAGGTTAAAGTGAACTTTAAATAGGTTGCTAACGTGTATGTGATGGGAATACTATGTGTCACGCCGCCGTCCCGGGGCGTGCCTCGGCGGCGAGGGAAGCCAGGGGAGACCCAGAAGAGACTGGTAACCACCACCCCCCTCCAAAGACAGGGCGCGCCCCCGCGTCAGAGGGACGCTTCCCCAGCGGCATCCCAAACCCCGCCCCTTTTCCAACCTGGAGCCTCTGGAGGGGAAATCCCTGCCCCGCCCCGACGCAGTGCGCGCCTTGCAGCAGAGCGCGCCCGGCAAGGGGCGGGGCCTTAATCAGAGGACAAGGGCTGTCACCTGTAGGGCTGAGGAATAGTATAAAGGAGCCGGCGGGTCAGTATACCCCCGCCGGTAATCGTGAGAGAGACTGGCCCTTGCCTTTGCCTTCTGAAAGCTAAGTGATTGTGCTTAGAGTGATATTGACTGCCTTGGTGTTGTGTTCCTTGCCTGACTATATTTCCTCCCTTGTTCCCCCCCCCCTTGTCCTACGAAGCTCTTGTATACTAGCTGTGAGATTGAGTTCCAAGAAACCCTTTTCCTTCCCTTGCTCTGTGGGCCCCTGGTGGGTGTATTGTTGTCTGCGTCTCCCCTGCTCAACCCCACAACCTCCCCCTACCTAGTAAGGAAGCATCCTTGTTCCCCCCCCCCCCACCGCCTCTTTCCCTAGTCCCAACCCCTCTTGTTCCTCGCTCCTTGAACCACTCCCTGGTCCCGTTTCCCCGTGGCCCCTTCAAGTGGATCCCTACACTGTGTACCACCGCGGTGCCCGGGAGTGTGTGAGTGAAAGGCTGCGGCTCTTCCCCTTCCTGGCTCCTATTTCCCTTTTCCGTCAGCGAGTGGCACCTTCTCTCCGCCCCTATGATGATATGGGTTGCCTTCTATTAATGTAGGAAAGCCCACCCAACAACCTGAGGGGATTACTTCTAGCCCAGTGTGTCCTGGGAGAGAAGGCCACAAGCAATACCTTGGGTTCCCAAAAACCCTCTCTGTCCCCTTTCCCCCCCCGGTACCCTGACACTATGGCATTGTTATACTCTCATTTGTATCAACACCAACTAGAAATAATGTCATTTAAGTTGAAGGTGTTGCATCAGTGTAATGCAATGTAAGTAAGAAAAGAACCAGGGTATCTGTATGAGTAATATTAACATGTCCCCTCTTTGTACAGTCTTCTTTTGTAACATCTTCTGATGGACCAGGATGTTAGTGCCGAGGTATGTGCATTTGTCCTAGTTCCACATTTCACGGTTTGTTTTCGAGGAAAGGATATGTAGGGAACATGTGAGATGGGTGGGTGGGTTATAGGGTTGGGCGAAAGGAACGCAGTTCGAATGTTTGGACGTTAGGTCGTTTGGTCCGAAATCCAAATTTGGGTTCGACGGAGTTTGGTTAGGCCAAATCTGGCCGAACAACTGAAAATAGCTCTATCAATACCAAAACCGAATTCGAATTTTTGGGGGGGTTTGACCCTGAAACCACCCCTGGTCTCCACCCCTTGTGTCAGGAAGTCTGCTCCTCAGCTGCCTCCCACTTCCAGTCACGTTTTTCCCACCTTCCAGTCATGTTTTTCCCACCCCCAAACTCATCCGAACTCATCCGAACTTTTCCGAACTGTTCGGCAGTTCAAGCTGGTTTGGACGTTCGGTTCGGTTGTCCGAACAGGCCGAGTTCAGCCCGAACTCCAAACTTCTGAACCACATTCGCCCATCCCTATAACCCACCCCCTCCCAACCTTGCATGGCACTCAGTGGGTGAGTGGATGGATGGATAGACAGACAATCATTTTATTTATATAGCACAACCCCACCCCCTCCCAACCTTGCATGGCACTCAGAACTCTTACAGAATATAAAACAATTTAAAAATATAAAACAAACAATTTAAAACAGTAATAAAATACTTTAAGATATGGGGAAGGAAAAAAGGGAGGACAGAGTACACTTAAAGGAACCAGCAGTGGATCCTAAAAGCACCTAGAAAATAAATGTGTTTTCAGATGATGGAACTCCCCAAACAGTGGGTGGTTCCTGAGCACAGATACCCATCAGTGTGATATTCCAGAAATAGGTCTCAAATATAACCAGGGCCTAAACTGTTCAGGACCCTAAAAACCAGAAGCACAACCTTAAACTCAGTCCGTTGCTCCATAGGCAGCCATAGCAAAGAATGCAGGGCAGGTGAAATATGATCACGGCTGCCCAAACCAGTAAGCACTGCAGTCACGTTCCCACATTCTGAACAAGCTGCAAGCCACAGATAAGCACTGCCAGTAGCCCATAGAAGAGGGAATTACAAAAAGCAAGCCTCGTAGTCACGAGGGCATGGGTGACTGTGGCAAGGTCAGTCTGAGATAAATAAAGGCATAACTTACGCAAATTGCTTAATTAAAAAAAGCATTTCTGAACCACATCTGACACCTGGATTTTCATGGATAGAACGTGGTCGAAAATGACACCAAAGTTCTATACCTGGTCCACAGCTTCCACCTGGACCCCATCCACATTCAGGGACCTGAATGAGGCAAAGGAATCCTCATATCAGCTGCCCCTTCCCACCAACATCACCTCAGCCTTCTCCGGACTGAGCATAAGGTAACTTCAATGAGTCCAGGCAGCTATATCATTCAGATATTTCTCCAAGGCAGAGGCCGAGTTGGCAGGGCTCACAGGGCAAGAGATATACAGTTGTGTATCATCAGCATATTGATGATACTCAACCCCATGCTTAATCATGACATACCAAAAAGGCTGCATGTATATGTTGAACAACATGAATGAAAGAACAGAACCTTGAGGAACGCTGCAATGTAGGCCCCTCGGGAATTATGCTTATTAGGGGTGGGACACCAGGGAGAATACCGATACCGGATGTACCGGTATTGGATCTCCCTGGTATTGGATTTACCAGTATCGGCATACCGGATTTTTAACATTGGCCGTGATACCGGATTTTTTACATTGCAGCTATTGACTTAAATGGCCACAATGTAAAAAATCCGGTACCGTGGCCAACATTAAAAATCTGGTATGCCGGTACAGGTAAATATCGGATTAAGCCGATACAACCAAATACCGGCAATATCAGATCTCAGGAGGACCGGAATTCCCACCCCTAAGCATATTGATCTATCACCACCGATTGTTTCTTCCCTTCCACATATGATTGAAACCACCAACCAGCTGTTCTTGTCACACCCGCGACTTCCTTCATTCGCTGAAGCAGCAACCCATGGTCAATCATATTGTATGCTGCTGTAAGGTACAGCATGACCAAAATGACCATCTTTCCTCGATCTAAGATCATCAGCAGATTGTTCAACACCCTAACAAGTGTGGTCTCTAACCCGTGGGAATGTCTGAACCCAGACTAGAATTTTCCCAGAATATTGTTGGAGTCCACGTGTCTCTGTAGCTGCACAGCCACAGCCTTCTCAATCACCTCTCATAAGAAAGGCAGACTGGAGACTGGGCAATAATTGGCAAGCACTCCAATATCAAGAGATGGTTTCTTAAGGAGGGGGTGAACTTCTGCACATTTTGGTGCAGCCAGAATCCTCCCCTCCCTTAAGGAGGTGTTAACAATGCCTGTCAATAGAGGTACCACTACCTCAGTGCTTGCCTTCAATAACCAGGACAGGTACAGGTCGGAGGCACACGTGGTGGGTCTCAAGTATCCCAGCAGCGCACCAGCTTCTTCTCTTTAAACACATTGAGGTCAACCAGGGAACTCCATGGCTCTCCACATCAAAAGGCCTAACGAGTCCCTCTAGCCCAGAGTCCCTCTAGCTTCTCTTCAAAGAATATTGAAAATTTCTAACAGCGCTCTACTGAAAAAAATGTAGTTGGATTCAGACAGTCTGGATTCACCAGGCCGCACACAACCCAAAACAGTTGTACCGATCTGTTCCCTGCAGCAGCTATGCCCGAGGACAAGGACAAGTACTCCCCAGCCTCTTTAATCTCCCCATATTACCTGGGGGTCTATACACCAGCAGTACCATAAATCTTGGTCCTTCCCCAGTAGCACAGGAGACCTCCAGGCACTCAAATGTACCCAAGATAGATAGATACTCTTAGTAAGAAGGTGACTTAGCCATAGAGTCCAGAAAGTCTTGCAAGTAAGCAAGCTTGGTGGAACAATACTACCACAGTGGGCCCCAAGTGTTGGGGGAATAAACTTGAAATGACAAGAGTGTGAGAAATGCTGGTATAAAATACAGATCCAAAGAGCTTCAATCACCTATATGCTAGGAGTGAAACTGAAATTCCGCCCAGTTTCTGTTTCCAATGGAACTGGGTGATTTGATTGGTCCAATTGGAATTTGGATCAGATGGAATTCCGATCAGGATTCCGACTGGATCAATCAAAATTGATTTTAGTGATTTTCACATGTGCAAAACGATTGGTAGCTGCCATTTTGTTCTGCAGCTGCTGATGGTGCATGTGCAGAATTGCTGATTTTATCTTATACGCAGGATATTCCACTAGCATTTCTTTAAACTTATTAACCTGCAGAATACATTGTTCCATCTCCATGCACCTTAGGTATGGTAGATTGTGGTACTAGTGTTTGATTGCTCTGAGACCGAATGGTAGAGCTTAATGTCCAGAAACCAGTACCACCTTTTTCAATCTGTGTAAGGATAATGCTCCTTCTGACGCAAGGCTTTGTGAATTCCAGACAATATTGTAAATGATCTTATTTGTAGTCTGGGGGTACCCAAGGGGAAGATCTACTGGGAGTGCAAAAGATGTATAAAGCAACCTAGGTAATACTACCATTTTCATAAGTTTACTCTCCCCAACCATGATCATTTGTAAACTTTGTCACTGAGCAATTTATTTCTAAGGTCTTCTATTAAGGGAAACAAAATCTCCCTATATAATTGATTCTGATTTTTTGTGATTTTTATACCCAAGTATTTGAATCCTTTCTGTTTGACCTGAAACAGACAGACCAAATACTTTCCCTCTGCGGTAAGTAAGTAGATGTTTTTGAAAGAGTAACATCTGAGATTTAGTGATGTTGATCTTGTATCTGGAAGTCCAACTAAACTTCTCTAACACCTCCAGCAAAGCTGGAATTGAAGTTTTCAAATCTCTTTTTTCAAAAATCACATCATCATAGGCATACATAGCGATTTTGTGCTGTGTAGGTCCCATTCTAACACCCTTTATATCTTTATTATTTTGGATATTCATTGCCAGTGGTTCCATGACCATATTAAACAGAAAGGATGAGGGGGAAACCCTAATGGGGGCGTCTCTTCAGTGGCACCAGATCTGTTCAATTACCATTGATGATTAACCTAGCTGTTGGGGTTTTGTATAATAGTTTAATCCACTCAGGAAATTCCCCTTTGAGTCCCATTTTTTTCATAGTCATGAATAAAAAATCATGTTTAACCCTGTCAAAAGCATGTTCAGTATCCAAGGAGAAAATTGTCAAGGGACTACCTAACTTCGTTGAGTGGTGGATGATGTTGATTACCTGCTGGACATTGTAAATACCAAGCCATTGAAGTATAAACCCTGTCTGGTCCTTGCCAACAAGTCTGTGGATCACATCATATAACCTGTTTATGAGAAATTGGGTGATAACTGTTATATAGCTCCAAATTCGTGTCCGGTTTAGGGATTAAAGTCACATTCACCTCATTCACCTTCGGGGATTGTAGGCGATGTAGGGGCTGGGGTATTGCAAGTTTGTTTTTGTATTGGGGATGTGTTGGGGGAGGTAAAGGGGGGATGGTGCCAGCCCCTGGTGGCAGCAGGGGAGGGTGCCGGGGAGTAGGGTGTGTGGTGTCGTTAATATTTTTTGATGTGGTTCTATTATGATTGTTATTTCTGTGATTTTTCTTGTATTGCGATTATATTATTCTTTGATTCCATCCTTTTGCATAATGTCCATACATGGCAGCCACGTCGTTACAAAGTCCTCCCTCTTGTCCTTAATGCTTGCGACTATTTTTTCCATTGTGAATAGGTACCACATCAGATTCATCCACTCTGTAATGGTGGGTTCCTGTTCTGCCTTCCATTTTCTTTGTATCAAGTTAATAGCTATCACAAGTGGAGGATGTAACCTGCCAGATATGAGACTGTATGGCATGGCCTCAGCACTCCGGACGATAAAAATTTGGTATAATGAGGATAAAGTGCCAAAGTGGAGGAACTTAGAGCTAGACATCCTGGGTATCCCGCAGGTGAAAGATCTGTTTGAGGGCATAGCGTGGGTCTTGTTAAGAGGGAAGGAAGAGGGATCACCCCTTCGCAGGGGCAGCTATGGAGGCATGGCACAGCTGTCAAAAAAAGTTAGAGATTACACAAGGAAAAACATCTTACACCCCATTAGAGAAGGTGGGGCCCAGCTGGAATGGGAAAGAAAATGAAACATTGAAGAGAAGGGTGGGAATGGGGGTGTATAGAGTCATGCATCTATTTATATAGGACTCATTTAAAACTAGGGATACACTGGAAACTGAACTCAAGGAGAAAATAAAATTTTGGATGTACTTTAAGCTGCACAGTGCTATGAATAACTCGAGAGACAAACCCTGTTTTACTAGAAACCCTACAGGGCTGGAAAAACTTTTATTTAACCAAATAGGACAAAGGGGCATTTTTTCCACCCTATACAGGTTAACGAAAGCCCTACATCACTTCCCAGATGCAGGTTACATATCTAAGTGGGCAGACAAATTAATGATAGATAGCACAGAGGAAGACATGAAAAAAATTTGGGAACAAATGACTGTGTGCTTCAGGTCCCTATTAGTGAAGGAACCTCAAATAAAACTGATTCAGAGGTGGTATAGTACACCTGATGGGATAAACAGAATCAAAAATACCTACCCCCCGACATGCTGGAGGGGATGCGGGGAAAGAGGGACTTACCTACATTGTTGGTGGGGATGTCCCAAAGTTGAAGCATTCTTGAAAAAAATATGGAAAATTATTAATGATCTGTTAGAAATCCCTCTGCCATTCAGACCAGAGATAGCCCTGCTGGGAATATTCCCGGCTAAGACTCTTACCACACAGCAGAAGAGAACATGTAGAAATCTGATCTTGGCAGGAGTCCACACGATTGCCAAGACTTGGAAACACGCCAAGGGACTAACTAGACTTACCTGGCTGCAAAGATTGTGGCATGTTGTGTCCATGGAGAGCATCACGGCTTGCTTGGAAGATGACTTAAGCAGCTTCTAGGATACGTGGGCGCCTTGTTGGACAGTCTTGACACAGAAAATCAAAATGGACAAGTACACACACTCGACCTGCTTAAAAGATATATATTGACACATGGGGGAGGGGGAGGGAACCTCAGGGAGGGGTGGAGACTGTCGAACACTTCTTGTTA
>QEPC01001884.1:700981-739863 GCA_003113815.1 Sphenodon punctatus | reverse complement strand
TAAAATTGCAAGGTGGAAATTTGGGGATATCCACAAAGGGAACAATTCAGAATGTAATATTAGAAAGGAGCTCTCAGAAAGTACCGCTCAGTTATACGCCAGAGATAGAGCGGTAAAGGAAATTCTATTAATGTAAAGGAAAACAGCTGAATATAAAATGTGCACTTGTGTTCATTGAAATTAAAAAAAAAAAAAAGTTAATAGCTACCACACACATTTTTTTACATGCTGTGGCATATCTTTGTATCCATTCCACGGCCAGATATAACCCCAAGAGCCCAATGTCAGGTGTAAATGGCATAACTGCCTTGGTCATTTTATTCATCAAGTTTCAGACCCTTCTCCGTAGAGGTTGTATCACTGTACAGTTCCACCAGCAGTGGATATATGTAACCCTTTCCTGACATTTTCTCCATCAGAGACCCCCTTCCATGCCACCCATCTTTTCTGTTCTTACTAGGGTAAGATAGTACCGCATTACCAGCTTTATTTGAATTTCCCTGAATTGCAGGGATGATGCACAGTTATGCATATGGTTCCAAATTTCTTTCTTGATTTTTTCATCTATAGATTTATTTAGTTCTTTCTCCCATTTAACGATGTATGTACACTCCTTGTTAAACCATTTTTTTGTAATCCCTAGTATATTCTGGATAATATACCTCTGTTAGCAGTGTATTCAAACACTATTTTTTCAATGTCATGGGGATCCCTGCTGAAGTGTTCAATTTCTCCTTTATCTACAAAGAGACTTTTTAATTGAGAGTACTGAAAAACATCCACTCTGCACTATTTCCTTGCATTTCTGTAACATTATAAGTTTGTCCTTTAAGAAGAGTTGACCGGCTCTCTTAATTCCTTTCTCTTTTAGTTTTTTTGTTGTAGGCTGGGGGCCCTGGCTAATGTCTCTGATTGGTATCTACAAATATCCATGTATGGTGAGACTTCCCTTTTTTTCCTTTATTTTTTTTTTACCACTGTTCCCCATTCTCTCATCACGACTCCTTCGAATTGGTGTTTATTCCAGATTTTTCTATTAGTTTTTTGTCAGTTAAGAAGTGTTTAAAAGTTGTCTATGTGTAGTATTTGTTTTTCTAAGGGTGTCCATGAAGGGGCCTTTTCACTGTTGTACCAATTTGGTAGTGTATTTAGCACGGCTGCCCTATAGTAGAGTTGTATATCAGGTAGATTAATTCCTCTCATTTATTTTGGTCCATGTAGGGTTTTCTTTCGGGTTCTTTTGTTGCTCCAGATAAATTCTGGAGCATTGTTCTATTACATTGTCTTAAAAATTGCTCTAGTATGACAATAGGAAGTGCCATTAGTTTGTATAGTATTTTGGGCAGCATGATCATTTAAAAATGTTCATTTTCCCATACCACGACATTGCTAGTTTACTCCAACTCTGCATTTCATCTCTAGTCTGTTTGATTAAGGGTATGAAATTTTCCCTGCACTGTATAGATCCTTTACTTGTTTAGTTATTTGTATCTAGGTATTTAAGACCCCTTTCCATTTCTGGGAATGGGATCACTTTCTTTATTTGGGTTATTTGCTCTCCTTCTGCCCCCACAATTAAGGTATTGGATTTTCCATAGTTAATTTTGTATCCTGATATCTTTCCAAATTCCTCTATTAATTTTAATAACAGGGGTACCGATTTAATTGATTCTGTCAAAAACACGAGCATATAATCTGCATACAGCGCTACTTTATGTTGTATATCCCCCCTCCCCCCCAGTTATTCCTTTGATTTCATGTTTGGAGAGTAACCCATTGATTAGTAGCTTGGCCTCTGGTTTCAAATATATTTCTTTGATCCTTTTGTAGAAAGTTTCCCTCGAATCCCGTTTTCTGTAATGTAGCTATCAAGCATTTTATTTCCACAGAATCAAAAGCTTTCTTAGCATCTGTCAATACAATAATTAAGGGGATGTTATTTGTTTGCATATGGTATATCAGATTGACCGCTCTTCTAATACTGGGTGTTTTCAGACGTGATGGGGCCAATGAAATGATCCCCCACTGGGATGACCCATAACGCCCTAATAGACGTTCCGGGGGATCCTGGCAGGGAATCAGGGAGGGGGTGGGGCCGCGTGGCACAACGTGTGCCCGCACAGCCCCGCCCCCTCCACGCTCCCCGCCGCCCGCCCTCTGGGGAGACGGGTGGCCGCTGCGGTCAGTGCTGCTGCAGTGCCCGCCCACTATGGCCACGGGCCGGAATCCCTCCGGGGATTCCGGCCCGTGTCCGCCATCCAGACATGACGGCGGGGGTCACCACGGCCTAGAATCGGATTCAACACGCGACGGCCTCCGGTCCTGCTGCTTCGGCCGCTCGCGTGGTGAATCTGCTCCCACGCCATGGTAACATCTGGGGGGGAACATACGTTCCCCCCAACAGACATTACGTGGTCTAAGCCACCACAGGGAATTGACTGTGGTGGACATTGACAACGTAAAATCTGAAAATACCCAGTGTCTGTCCCCAGTCTACCTAGGATGAATCCCACTTGGTCAGGGATTATTTCTGTGATAATCACTGCCAATCTGGTGGCCAGTGTTTTGGTGAATATTTTACAATCCACATTTAATAGTGATATGGGTCTGTAATTTTCACAGTGTTCCTTTGGTCTGCCCTGCTTATGTATCAAGGTGACTGGGAATTTGAATCTGAAGTGAGTTGAAGTAGTATTACGTAATATTTTGTTATATTTGTATTATAGGTTGATGGGGATGTAGTGGTGTTGTTGCAATGGCCATAGGGTCATCTAGATAATATCGGGCTCCTTGACCCGTTTCAATCTGGGTTCCGCCCCGGCTATGGCACCGAGACGGCGTTGGTGGCCTTGGTGGACGACCTCCGCCGGGAGATGGATGCGGGATGTTCGACATTTCTCATCCTGCTCGATCTCTCGGCCGCTTTTGACACCGTGGACCATGGGCTGCTGTTGAGACGACTGCGTGACCGGGGGGGTCTGGACGGGACTGTTCTTGAATGGTTCCGTTCATTCCTCTCGGGGAGGAGCCAACGGGTGGTGTTGGGGGAAGAAACATCGAGCCCCCGCGCCTTACCGTGTGGCGTTCCGCAGGGATCGATCTTGTCTCCATTATTATTTAACATCTATATGCAGCCCTTGGGGGAGGTCGTGAGAGGGTTCGGGGTGCGATGTCACCAGTATGCTGATGATACTCAGCTGTACCTCTCGTTTTCTACCGACCCAGACCCTGCTGTCTCGGTGCTATCCCAATGTTTGGAGGCCGTGGCGGATTGGATGCGGCGGAGCAGACTGAAGCTCAACCCAGATAAGACGGAGGTGATGGTGGTGGGGAGGGCGAAGGGGGTGGTGGCCCCCCTGGTTGGGGGGGTTTGCCCCCCTGTAGCTCAGCAGGTCCGGAGTCTGGGGGTCATATTGGACGCAGACCTGCGGCTGGAGCGGCAGGTGGAGGCAGTCGCTAAGGCTGCCTTCCGCCAGCTTTATCTGGTACGTAGGCTGCGTCCGTATGTCTCTGGCCCGGACCTGGCCTCCCTCATCCATGCCTTCGTCACCTCGCGGCTCGACTACTGTAACGCGCTCTACGTGGGGCTTCCCTTGTTCTTGGCCCGGAGGCTGCAGCTGGTGCAGAATGCGGCGGCCCGTCTTCTTACGGGGACGGGTCGCCGGGAGCACATTACACCGGTGCTCCGAGCGCTGCACTGGCTGCCGATAGTGTGCCGGGCCAAGTTCAAGGTCCTAGTAATGATCTATAAAGCCCTATACGGCCTTGGCCCCTCTTACCTTAGGGACCGCCTCGCCCTTCGCGCCCCGGAACGACTCCTGCGGTCTGCCGGGGGTGCCCTCCTGGAGGTCCCCCGTGTTAAGCGGGGGGCCACGATGGAGCGGGCATTCTCGGTGGTAGGGCCGCGGCTGTGGAACTCCCTTCCGGAGGAAGCTCGCCTGGCCCCAAGCCTTTTGACATTTCGGCGGAACTGTAAGACCTGGCTGTTTGCCCAGGCCTTTGGGAGGGAGGGGGGGGGGGTTTTTAATCCCCCACCTGTATATTTATTTTTATACCACCCTGTTTTATTGATATGTTTTATAATTGTATTTTAAATGTTTTAAATGGCTTTTATTGTTGTTAACCGCCCCGAGCTGCTGTGCAGGATGGGGCGGTATAAAAATCTACTAAATAAATAAAATAAATAAATAAATAAATATGGCTAAACAAATAAAAGTATTGGTTGAAAGTATATAAAAAATATATATATCAAGGTGACTGTTGCCTCATAAAAAGTTGGCAGCATCTTGCCTTCTTTTAACATACCATTGTACAAATCTGTTAGATGTGGGGCCAAAAGCGCCACATATGTTTGGTAACATTCCACAGGATAGCTGTCTGGTCCACAGGCTTTGTTTTTTGCTAGTGCTTTGTTTCTTTCACTTCTTCTATCTGAATGGGGGAGTTAAGAAAGCTAAGCTGCGAAGGGTTTACTTTTGGCAATTTATACTTTCCTAAAAAAGATTCTACTTTTACAGGATCAGGGTTGAATGAAGAATACAGCTTTACATAGAATTCTAGAAAGGCCACCTGTATTTCTTCTGTGTTTTGTCATTTTTTTGTCCTTTTTAAAATTCCATTATTTTTGCTTTATTTTTGTGTGTCTTGACCATGTTTGTCAGGGCTCCTCCAGTTTTATTACTGTGTTCAAAATAAAAACTCTTAATATATTTTAATTGCCTGGTTGTCTTTTCTTTTTCATGTGTGTTTATCAAATTCCTGATTTTGATCAAGTCTTGTTTTGTTGTCTGAGCAGGGTTCATTTTATTTATGGATTCTAATTTGTTCATTTGTGCATATAAATCTGTAATATACGCTCTTTGTTCTTTCTACCTCTGGACTCCTAACGCAATACATGCCCCCTCTAAGCCTTTGCCGCTTCCCGGACAGTTTCCGGGAAGGAAACAGAATTTATATTAATTTCAAAATATTCTATTATATTATTTGCCACTGCTTCCCTGCTTTTTGGATCTTTGATTGTGACCTTATCTAATTGCCACATTCCTGTAGGTCCTGGGATGTCTCTTCCCCATTTTATTGGGGAGATTATGGCATGGTTATCTGTTAAAACTACAGGGAGCTGTTTGTACATCTTGCTAAGAGTGCCCTATCTACCCAGATGTGATCTATTCATGTTGCTGTACTGTGTATATGAGAGTAGGGCTGATGTGGCAGCAGCTGTTACCATGGAGTGATTCCATTCCGCCATTTTGGAATTGCCCGCGCCACACCGCGGCTTTTTTGCTGACATTCTGTTAATTCCATCGGCATTCTGCAAATTCAGAAACTATAGGAAAAATTGCGGAATTTTTGGAAAATGTCAGAAAACCGCTGTTCCGCTATTTTGTGGCGCTGGCGGAATGGTGGAAGTAGCGGAAATGTCATGTTTCACTATTTTGCAAAGCCTGTGGAAGGAGTGGAATGAAATTAGTGGAAATGCAGAAGTAGCGGAATGAAACTAGCAGAATGAAAGCCTCTGCCATGTGATACCGCTAATTGCGGAAACGCTGTTTCCGGCGGAAATAGCTACCACTGCAACATTCCGCTATAGTCCTATATGGGAGTAAAATGTGTATTCTCTTATTTTGGGATTCCAATACCTCCATGCATCAATCAAATGGTTAGATATAAATTCTCTTATGATATTTTCCTGCCAGTGTTTCAGCTTGATTCCTCTTGAGTGATCTAGTTGTGACAGAGGCGTGTTAAAATTTCCCTGCATTATAACTGTTCCAAAATAGTTCTCCATTATCTTTTTTGTTTTTTTGCAGGAAGGGTCCTGTTGCTTCATTTGGGGCGTACAGACTTACTTTCCCCCCTTCTAATATCCCATTAACCATTAAAAATCAGTCATCACTGTCCTTAATCGTGTTTTTGTGTTCAAAATTCCATTTCCCCACAATCCCTATTATTACTCCTGCCTTTTTTTTCCATGCTGAGGATGAGAAATGTATTTACATTTTTTGTTGAAACCTTACAATGTCTTCTTGTTTCAAAAGGGTCTCCTGCGAAAAAAAGATATCTACATCCATGTCAATTAGTAGTTGTTTCACTTTTCTTTCTCTTGATAGAGAGCCCCTTCACATTCAAAGTCATACATTTTATTTTATCCATGTATCTATATTTTTTTAATGTTCTTTTACAGCTTGCAGGGTTTTTTTGCTTTGTCTATCTAGGCATCTGTTTTGCCTTGTATTATGCCAGTTGGATATAACCAAACCTTTGTAACCAAAACCAAAACAAACCTTGAACCATATAACCTCCTTTGCATTTCTTCCCCCCCCCCTTTTATTCTTCTTCTTCCCTCCCTCCCTCATTCCTTCCCTGCTTTCCAACCCATTGAGAGACTGATCTGGGGATGGGGGGGGTTCCAACTCAAATGCCAAATTTAGCTATCCTCTATTTGTTATGCCTTTCAGCTCTTAGAGCCGCCTTAGTTGGTAGAGCGACACACACCCCATTCGTTATTTTACTCTTTATCTATAAAACTCCTTGTAATGCCTTCTCTAGCCCTTTCTTTATCTTTTCAAAAGCCCAAGTATCATTATGACTATTTGCTTTGTCAGCCTAATACCCCTCATTCCATTATGCAAATGTCTGTCCCTTCATCTCTGCTCCTGAGTTCTCCGTGTGTTCTTCTCTTGCACTGCCCCCTGTGCGTGTGTAAACATTTCTAGATGCTCAGTCTCTGAGAATTTTTTCATTCTTGATTATTGCCAGTTTTTCTGGTATCCAGAGTTGAGGCTGTAATCCTCTCTTTGTTAAGACCTCCATATATTTAATCCATCCTCTTCTCTTGCGCATAGTTTACTGGGAGTAAGGGAAGATTTTTATTTTCTCCATGTTAAATTCCAACTGTTGTCATTTTTTCCTGACAAATCTTATGATCACCTCCTTATCTTGATAATAAGTAAATTTAATCAGAATTGTTTTTTGGGGGTCTGTGTTGTTTTGGGGGGGCGCCCCGTCCTGCGCGCTCTGTCTATTTTTGGCTTGTGCAGCCTTGGCACTGTCTGCCTTAAGTATTTCCCAAATGAGTTCCTTCATCCCCCTTGACTCTGTGCCTTCCTTGATTCCCACTATGTGCAGGTTGGAACTTCTTGATCTGTTTTCCAGACCCTCTATTTTTTCTCTCAGCCAAAAAACTTGTTTTGTAGATTTTCAGTCAGATCTACTGATTTCACTGACTGATCTACAGTGGAGGAGATTCTTTCCTCCACTATATCTATAATTTTATTCAGCCCCTTTGTTTTCTTTTTCCCCACTTCAATGTCTGCCTGCATTTTTGCCATTTCCCTCAGTATTTTTTTCTCTGTCTCTGACTCTCTGTCAGCCTTGGCCAAGTCCTTTATAATTTCTAACAGGATTCTCATTACCTGATCCCCTTCATGTTGTTGTTGTTCCACCAGCTGTGTTTGGGTCCTGCCGGACACCATTTTCTCTCTGGGGGCAGGTGCTTCCTCCGCTTCTCCCGTTTGCATTCGCAATGAGTAGAAGCATGTGATCATGTTTATTTTCTTTACAGTTGCCTTCCCTTCTGGCTCTTTTAGGCATTTGTTTTGTTCTTTTGGCTTCTTCAGAGCTGCTTTGCAGCTTTTTGGAGCTATTTGTCAGCGGCTCTGACAGAGCTCAGGCTCCCCACAGCTAGCCGGTTCGGCGCGTGCTCAGTCTCCCCAAAAGTAAAATTTTAATGGTAAATTCAACTTCTTCCTGGGTTATTTGCTGATTTAAATATGCTGATAGCAAATTCGAGATTCTAGGTGAAGTACTTGTGGTGAGGAAGTCTTGAATAGTGCTAGTATTTTTGAAATCCTATCACCACATCCCCATCTGTAAGAATACCATCTCCATTCTCATTTTTGACAAAAGGTATGAAAGATTTCTGCCTTTTTAACTTAATCTTCTAAGTCAAAGCCTTGTTCACCTTATTTGCCTTTTGAAAATAGAAGGCTTTTGTGTATCTCATGAGGGTGTACTTTTCCCCAGCGATTTGGCCAGACACAAAAATATATTGCCTCTCCTGAGCTTTTATCTGCTCTCAGCATTAAAATTAAGTGTGTTAGATATGCCAACAAGAATCCTTACTTTCATTTTAGTATTGTTTGAAAAGAAAAGTTGAAATCTGGGGTGGACAAATCTAACGTTGTCCCTCCTAATCAGGTGGGTTTCTTGAATAAATATCACTTGAGGAGCCTGATTTAAAATACATTTCCATACTCTTTTCCACTCTATAGGATTATTTAAACCACAGGTATATTTATCCACCTTATAGAAAAGTCTACTGCATTCCACAGAGGTGGAAACCAAATTCAAGTAAAGCACCAGAGGTGCAAAGGATCCATAACCACATTGTAGCAAGGGAGAGAGTAAAGAATATTGTGAACAGGAGAAAGAAAAAATCATACTGTACATAATGCTTATTAAATGTTCTTGCTCTGCTGCTGAACATTTCAGGTTTCGCCTTTGGTGCTCATTAGTTTATTCAGATGCTTTTCCATAGAGCTTGTAGTAGTTTTGCGGTGATGGTGGATAAGTGTTGTCAGGACAAAGGCCAAAAAATAGTCATGCAGGAATTAATCCTTCAAATATGCCACTGTTTCTCCTATCCTCAACAAGCCTATCCTTGATCATTCCAGTCCCTCTAATTACCATCCCATCTTTCTCCTCCATTTTGTCTCTAATCTCCTGGAACATGCTGTGTACACCCGTTGCCTTGACTTCCTTTCTGCCAACTCCTCCCTTGACCCTCTCCAATCTGACTTCCATCCCCTCCACTCTACTGAGACTGCTCTTGCTAAAATAATGAACAACCTTCTCTTAGCAAAATCCAATCGCCTCTACAAAATCCAATCACCTCTACTCCCTTTGACTAAGATGGGGTCTTAGTCCTCCTTGATCTCTCTGCTGCTTTTGACACGGTCAACCACTCTCTCTTGACTCCCTCCACTCCTTTGGTTTCCATGGCTCAATTCTAAACTTATTTTCTTCCTACCTCTCTCACCAATCCTTCAATGTCTCTCTTGCTGGAGCCTCCTCTACTTCTCTTCCCCTCTTGGCTGGAATTCCCAAAGGCTCTGCTCTTGGCCCTCTTCTCTCTATACACTCTGTCCCTAGGCAAACTCATAAAATTTCATGGCTTTCAGTACCATCTGTATCCCTTACATTAGATCTTGGGGTCAGACTGACTCCACCAAGCACCAAAAACATTAAAATATGTTAATTAGTAGCTCTTCAAGTTTGAGATTTTAGGACATTCTCACCAGCACCTCTGGACATAACATACTAAAATTTCAGCCTGATACCCCTTACTGTTTGTTTCCTATAACAAAAAGAGCCTAAAAAAGTGCCATTTTGCAAACGGACCCCACGTTTCCATAGAGTTTTCCTATTGGGGTCCATGGACCCCAGCTTAAAATAAACCTAATAAACAGTTTTCAAGGACCATTCAGATAGCAAGGGGACATGGAACTCAAGGCCACTTCAGACTAGCAGCAGCAATGAACATTAACCCCTTCACTGCTATTATCTTGTGCCTTTGTATCGTGATTTTCCTATAAGTGTCCAATGGACCCCAAGGCCTGGCGAGTGCAATTTTTAAAAGTCTGATGTTATTCAGTGTTTTCTCTCTTTTTAGGTTTAGATTAGTTACTAATTAAATGTTTAGTGTTTGTTCAATCAATTTTCTGTATTTTAAATAAAATGTACAGTTTTTACAAAGGAAAAAGACGTTTTGGGGTCATTGGTTATGTTTGGGTGAAAACAATCCCCATAAAACATTATCTCATGTGTTTCTCTCTGTGTGTGTGCTTCCAGGGCTTAGTTTGAAGGTCTCTGACATTTTTTGGGAAAATATTGTTTTGGGGGTAAAATGGACCCCACCGACAATGGGTTTTCCCATAGGGGGTCCATATATACCCCAAGACCTGGTGAGTGCAATTTTTTTTTAAGTACAAGGGTAAGGGGTATGCTGATGATACCCAACTCTCTCTCTCCCTCTATACAGTCTCGCCTAACTGCCTCTCTGATATTTCTGCCTGAAAGTCTCATCGTCAGCTCAAACTTAACATGGCTAAACCGAACTCCTCATCTTCCCCCCCAATCCTTCCTCTCTCTCTTCCTTCTCTATCTTCGTTGATGGGGTCAACATCCAGCCTGCTCTTCAGGCACATAGCCTAAGGTTTGTCTTTGATTCCTCCCTCTCCTTTAAACCTCAGATAGATTCTGTTACCAAATCCTGTCGCTTCTCTCTGCACAACATTGCTAAGATCCGTCCTTTCCTCACTGTTTCCCCTGCTACAATCCTGGTCCATGCCCACATCATCTCTCACCTCAACTATTGCAATTCTCACCGGCCTTCCTCACTCTCACCTTGCTCCTCTTATTTCTGTTCATAGCTGCTGCCAAGGTCATCCACCTTGCCCACCACTTTGACCATGTACTGCCCCTCCTCTTGTCTCCTCACTGGCTCCCTCTTCCTGAACGCATTCTGCACAAACTCCTGAATTTTACCTACAAGGATCTTCATGCCCTTGCTCCCCCTATCTCAGCACTCATTTCCCGCTACACTCCTGTCTTGGAGCTCACCTCCTCCTCTGCCACCACCCTCACCTGCTCATGGATTTCCTGCTCCTCAAAATGCATCTGCCCCTTTTTCCTGGCAGCCCCCCATGCCTGGAACTCCCTCCCTGAACACATTTGCTCAGATTCCTCCCTTGAAATCTCTCCTCAAAACCCACCTCTTCCATTAAGCTTTCCCTGACTCCTCATTCCCATCACCCCCTTGCTGACTTATCCTGAATCATCATAGCTTGTGTAACATTAAATGAGTAACTACACCTTTGTAACTAAGCCAAGCATGTGCACCTAAGACCTCATGAGTTCATGTATGTATCCTTGTCTCTTCCTCTGTCTCCCCACCTTTGTCTCCCCCCACCCCTTGTCTCTTGTACATTGTAAGTCTGCTGGGGCAGGGTCTGTGTTGCTTTTGTACAATTGTAAAGTGTCAGGTACTTTGCTTTTGCTATATAAATAATAATAATAATAATAATAATAATAAATAAGCAAGTCCTGTGCCCCTGCATCCTTTGCACAGTTCCAAGTCCTTCCCACCTCTACAACAGAACTCAAATAGAGTATCTTTCCTATTCCTCTGAGTCTTGGCATAAGCAAGGCCCCTCATTGCTGAGGTCAAGCCCTCCAAAAGTGTCCCAACTGGCCACAATTAAAGCAGCTCTTTCTAGTACCTCCCCCCAGGGGTCCCCAGTACTTGCCAGCCTTGGTTGGTCTTTGTTGCGGACCTCGCTGTTGCTCGGTTTTGGGGTCTACAAAGGCCATTGTCATCTTGGACCCAGCCATCCATTGGTCATTTTGTCTCCCAATGGAATCCACAGTCTGGTGCTTGGTTGTGGGTGAATATCCTGACTCTAGCCCAGTGCTCAAGCCTCCATCCTTGGGTGAGTTCTTGCTCCACAAGTTGCAGTCCTCCCTATGTTGTGAATTGCACTGTTTTCCCTGTGTTTTGCTCCCTTTGCTGTGGTGTATGGTCCTCTATCTTAATCCACTTTCTCAGGTGCATTCGTCCACTCACTGGTAACCACTTTACAGGGGTTCTCACCTCCCTTTAATTTAATGGCTTGCCAGCCAACATTATTGCTGCCTGTATTCTACACCATATGTAGAAGTTTTGCGGTGATGGTGGATAAATGTTGTCAGGACCAGGGCCAAAACATTTAGTCATATGGTGATTAACTCTTTGACAGTTTATTTGTATACAGGTCTCCACCTTAAGGTCTATGCTGGGTACACAACTCCTCTGCCCCTCTCTAGCTTATCTAGCCCCAAGTCTTGTCAGATATCAGTCCACTGACAGACTTTCAAGAACCAGCATTTATCTGTTTCTCCAAACCTCTCTTGTTCCTCCTCAGGTCACTCTTCCTCAAGTCACTCTGGTAGGAATTCTCCTCTTTTGACTCCCAGGCTCTTGAGCTGTGCAGGTAGTCCCAGCAGACCTCCTTCTCCTACTGGAGTCCAACAGAATGAGGCTTGACTGCCTCAGCACTTCTTATATATCTGGGTGTCCATGCCCAGCTCCCAGCCACTTCTGCTTCCTGTCAGCTACTCTGGGGTCTTTCTTAAAGGGCCAGCAGCCCACAGGGACTCTGCCCATTAAAGACCTCAAGGTCTCCTTCATCACTGAAGTAAATCCTTTTTCCTTTGTCAGTGGAAAGGTGCAGGATATATGCAGGAAATCCGGCCTTGTACAATTTCTGAATGTATTCCTGCCATTTTCCCCTCTGCCTCACCGTCTCCACTGAAAGGTCATAAAAGATGGGAAGCCTTTTTGCTTCATACATCATGCCAAGGTGGGATCTCACAGCCCTGAGTATGGCCTCTTTGTCATGAAACTGCAGACCTCTAATGATGATAGCTCTTGGGGTGTCCATGTCCTGAAGCCTTTGATCTTGGTGAGCCCCCTCAATTTCAATTGCATGTAGCTGTGCTCAATCTGAGGAAACTGCCCAGAGAATTGCAAGAATCAATTCCTTGGCTAAGTCCTTCAGAGACCCTGAGAAACCAGAGATTGTTGCAGTAGCTGTGGTTCTCTAAGTCTGCAAGCTTCCCCAAGAGCTGGTTAACCAGGCTCTCAAGCCTCATGAGCCTCTCATCTCTCCCCCCCCAACCTCCTCCACCCAAATCCTCTTGATCGTTCACTCTTTTTTCAAGTGCATCAACCCCTTTATTCATTTTATTTTTAAAATTATTCAGGCTGTCCAGGGAAGAGTTCATTTTAGAGATTCCCTATTTGGTATGTTTTAAATCATTCTGCATTGCCTTGAACATTCTGAGGATCTGCCGGGGTTCTTCCTGGGAGAGGGATTCTGCCTCTGACAATGGCATCCTCCATTTTCTCCACCGGCTCCTGAGAAGTTGTCTTGGCCCTCCAGGGGGGATAAAAAAATAGTTATGGAGCTTCTGGAAACTTTCTTCCCATTCCACAAACCTCAGATGTTGTTTTGGAGGTTGAACAACCAAAAAGTAGTTTAAGCTGTAATTTTTGCACAGGTAGGTCACAGATCAAGCTAATCACGTCCTTTGCAGTCACATACCCACGTGACTCCCTGCATCACCAAATTGTGAGCTGTTAGGTACTTCTTTCAAGAGACCAAGGTTGGCCACTGTTGGAGACAGGTGCTTGTCACAGTGAACCATTGGTCTGATCCAATATGACACTTATGTTCTTACTAAACTACTTCTAAGAAATCCAGCATTGCTGCAAAAAGCTTCCTGAAGGATCCTGAAACCAATGATAAGCAGAGAGGTTTTTTTTTTCTGCAGAATAGATCTTTATTTGCAACTGGACATTTTTTTGTTTTATTTTATTTTTAAAAAAACCAACACTTCCACAATAAGCTATTTAACCTAGTGTATGTGTACTTAAGAGAAAAATAATAATAATCAAGACAAGGAAAGTAGGTGCTTTAACTTCAGTCTCAGGCATCTTCTGAAGAGAACGTGTCTGCTGAGTAAAAGCCTTCTTACCTAACCTTGAGAAGAGACTTCCAGGTCTATGAAAACTCCCTCTGAGGAGAACGGAACAATCCCGTTTAGAGGCTAATGCAATCTCTACCTAATTCCAAAGCCATAACCTAAGAACATAGCGTTTCAAATAACCATTCCCATTAAAGTCATCGCCAAAACTACCATTGACTTTAATGGTCAAGGATTGTTCTTATTTATATTTTCTTTAATAAATTCTCTCTTTCTTTTAAAGAGGCTCAGTGACTTGTTTTGAATAATTCCCTTGGCAGTTTAGAAGGACATTAGCAACTGAATGTAAAATTTCAGATTTCCCTGAGACTACCTTTCTTGTGTACAATAACCTATATTCCACCTTTGATTTTCCACCTTTTGTTTGGCACAATATGTTCTGATGGCTGCTGCACCATTAAATTTCAATCACACACTCACTCAGCCTTTGTTATTTTTCCTAGCTTATCATGAAAAGGGAAAATATTATTTTAAACTTTAAGTCAATAGATTTCCTAATTTTTCCAAACTTAATGCCTTCCTTTATCCACCACAGAACCCCGAAAATGGTTCAAACAATCAAAGAAGTGACTCCCAAGACTCTTAAACACAACAGTCCCCAGAAAGCATAACATTCTCTATGGTAGAGGAGAGGTGTTGTGTGAATTACTTGATTTTTAAACACAGTATCAAGGTATAGAAGAGCAACCAAGAAAAGAAAATGTAGGAATCATAGTGTTCTTGCCACATCACCAAGTTGAAACCTTGGTAGGAAATATGTGTAGAATGGACGGACAGAGTCTATAATGGAAAGAAGCTTGAGAGGAAAAGATAGGTGGCCTAGCCCTGGTTTTAGTTTTGCATCATCTCAGTTCCCTCACACTTTTTAGTTTGGGGTCACCTCCGTGAACAACATACAATAGAAGCAAATCCTGCTATTATTTATCCTAAAGGTTAACCCAGAAGTACCTTAGCAATTTTAATGGAATCACTCCAGATTTACTCCAGCATAACTGAAAGTAGTATTTGGCTGTATTTTCCCAGGGCATATCCTGTATTTGTGAAAGCAAACAAGCAGGAAAAGTTAGAGGAAGAATCAAAAATAGTTTCCCCCAGGTGCTCCCATTTAATTTCCATACACATATCTGAGTGCATTCCATTGAACAAAAAACGATTGCAACTGGAAATATCTTGAAAGAGCAGTCTCATTAGTTACTGAGACTAGTATAATGGCAACACCCAGAGGGGAAATAATAGTTCCAACACCTTGATTTCTTTCCCCCTTTTTGAAATGGCCATAATACCTTTTAATAACAATTCAGCATTTCCTATTACAAAGAAATCTTTGTTTAGGGTCTCAAAAATAAGATCTCCTGAACTGCAGGGGGACAAAAGAGATCTAATTCTCTCCTGACAAGACCGTAATTTAACTGCAAGCTAAAATTATCTAAATCATTGCCATTTAGACACTACAATTTATAAGAAGAAAAAGAACTACAATTAATTGACTAATACACTATCAAAATGTATCTTTACTTTGGGGGAGGGTGTTATCTGCAATCGTAGAATTGCAGTGCACAACAGGGAATAAGGGGAAGGGGACAAAATCACCCTATATAGGAATATACCTTGAGAGATGTAGAATTAATTTCAGTATTCAGAGTAGGTTATTCCCTCCTGTATAAGAGCAGTATTTGAAAAGGAAAAAAAAATTATTAAATGCTATCTCTAGCATGGGGTTTATCCCAAGAAATGTCGAATGACAATGAAAATGGCAGGATAAGAGTCCTACACGGCAATTGCTTTGGATTTTAGAGCCAGCAATAGAAACCTGTTCAATAAGAGACTATAGCTACCATCTAGAAAAAGAGGAGAAAGCAATGCTCCAGACAGCTGTGTCATGTCAAGCCACCTGCTTTCCGTTGGATTTCCTGGATCTGCAAAAAAAAATTTGTGGAACTAGGAAGAAAAACATTTATTTTGCATATAAAATGGATCTACCTGTCTCCACTGTTTTGTTCCTCTTGCAAAATGGCACAAGGAAATGTTGCTTATGCAGGGTTTCTCTTTTGCTAATTAACAGTGAAACTTGAAAACTTCTGTCCTTCCATGAATGAACCATTAAAAATCAAAATGCAAATCTTTCTCCACATTTTGAGATGTTTTCATTTTCTATATTTTGTCTTCTCAGTGAGCCAATGCGTGCTTTTGTACAGACTGCACCCACACCTTTGTTCCGCCTCACCCCCAGGGTGGCCTTCCCATTTAAAAACATCCCATATGGGTCTGAAACTGAGCAGAAGTGGAGCAGATGCTGCCTGAAGGCAGCTCTCCTCTCCAAGCAAAGCAGACTGAACCCAGAGCACCAACCGGGGGTAGAGCAGTGGTTTGTCTACTCAGCAAATGGGCTGCTGCAGCTCCACTTCAGTCCAGGGGTTGTCCCAGCAATGCCAAAGAGTAGCTGGTGGTAGCCTGTAGAGGCGGACAATCCTCCCACAGCCCTATGATGTGGGGGAGGGGGTGCCATGTGGGCAGACTGGGGGCTGAGACAGCTGGCAGGTTCATTTGAACCCGGTACTCTTGGGGCTGTGCATGGGTGATGTGGGGCTGGCCACCCCAGTGCAGGCTATTATTTTATTTATTTTAACAATTTTTTTACCCCACTCCCATCCTGCCACAGGCAACTGGGCCAGCTAACATAGAAAATAAAACAACAATATAAAACATATAAAAACAGCTAAAATCAACACAAATACAATAAATAATGGGGGAAGTTAAACAAAAGCAACCTCCCCCTACCAATCCCACCCCCACCCTTTACCCATCTCCCTCACCAAAAGCCTAGAGGAACATCCAGGATTTGCTTCTATTGTATGTTCACGGAGGTGACCCCAAACTAAAAAGTTCTACTCCCGCTGCCTTGACTTCCTCTCCTCCAACTCCTCCCTTGACCCCCTCCAATCTGGCTNACAAAGGGGACAGAAGGAGGAAAACCCCACACCCTCACCAGTCCACCAGGTGGTGCAGGATGCTGGAGAGCCTGTCCAGCACCTCAAGGGGCATGGGTTCAAGACCCAGCCCTGACAGGGGCAGAAGGGGAAAGGAGAAAACACATTTAGAGGAGCAAGGGGGTCATGAGCAGGTGAGGGTGGGTGGGATATAAGAGTGGAGAGATATGGGGGAGCAAGGCCATGAAGAGCCTTGAAGGTGAAGACCAGGAGCTTTGCTAACTGTAGCAAAGTCTCTATATGGGCAAATTATAATGCAGTCTTTCAGTTACTTCCCTTTGAATTTTAAAACTATTTTGATGAGACATTATTTCATTCTAATCCTGGGATCAGTTTTGTACCATAAGGTGCTGTGGTAAGTACACCTTCCCCAGTGAAGACTCTTGCACCCCTAAACCTCAGCTTCCCTATATAAACTGGCTTAACTAAAAGCCCTATGTCTTTCAATCCATTATCCAAGGATGCTGGATCCCCCGCTGTGCTGGTGCAGGGGGCTGAACTGGATGAGCTATGAGGTCCCTTGCAGCTTTATGACTCTTTGAACTTTGTGTATAATACTGACCCCTGTTTGGTAACTCATTCTTAGTCAGGTAACGCACACAACAATCTGCATCTCTGTCTTTCACCACCCTTAAACATGACTGTACCGCCCCCTAAGCACTCTTAGAAAGGAAATGTTGCTATTTTCTGGCTCAGTCCTTGACTCAGGCTGGGACGCTGCCTATTGGGGAAGAAGCTCTGTACGTCACTGTCCTAGCAATACTGTAGCATACACTAGCTTCCTGATGGTTTTCTCCAGCTAAGCTTGGGCTTTTTATGCAGACAGGTCAGCTGACTTTTATTGACTTTATCATTCCACAATCTTCTTCCCCCTTGTGAGCTGGAATTCCTACAGAGAGGGATAAAATTAGCCTGAAGCAAAGGAATCAAGCACACTAGGGATGGGACTATCGACGAATTATCGGTTACCAGTTTTAACGGTATCGGATTAATCCAATATCGGATTTATTGGTATCAGCATATTGGTTTATTTTTTTTAACATTGACGATTTTTCGGATCGTTAACATTGCGGCAATTTTAAAAATGGCTGCAATATTAAAGTTACGAAAAATCGGCAATGTTAAAAAAACGATATGCCGATACCGATATTATCGGTATTATCAGATTAATCCGATATCGCCGATTATCAACATTAGCGGATTAATCCGATACCGATAGTCCCATCCCTAAAGCACACCCACTTCTTTAGGGGCAGTAGTTAACCCTTATTACAACATGAGAAAACCTTTTCTTTCTGTTGACTTCTCCTATGTTGCACACAGCAGTTATAGCTGTAATTTCACCTTGTGTCTCTTTTCTTTGTAAACTAGCAACTGTCTTCTAAACATACAATCTAACCCTAAAGAGCAAGACAGGAATCAAATTGTGATTGACTCAATAGCACCACCCCTTTGACTACCTTAATTTATCCCCCACCATGCTGAGGAAGGGGGGGGGTTAGATATGCACGTACGTCACAACTGTCCCTCCTGCCTGTAAATAATGAGGAGTTAATACAGACTAAAATTGACGTTCGCCTCTTTAATATACTATAGCAGAACAAATAGTAGAGGAGAGGACTTTGGGTGGGAGCGAGGAGTGGATATAAAATTCAAATAAATAATTTTCACTAGATATCGAGGGGCTCCACCTCATGGTTAATTTGGCCGGACACAGATTATGGATGCTACTAGTGTATAGTGCACCTACCTGCACTGCAGCATTTCTGCATGCTCTAGCTGAGCTGGTGTCGAAGGTGGTCTTGTGGTCTTTGAGGGCTGTTGTCATGGGGGACTTCAGCATACATGCTCACACTGCTCTTGGGGGAGCAGTGTGTCAGTTCATGGAAGCCATGGCAACCATGGGCCTGTCTCAGGTTGTGGGTGGCCTGATGCACAAGGGGGGGACATACTGTTTTTTTGCACCGGCCTTGAGACGGGGGATCCATTGTTGGGGGACATGTCGCTAGTGCCCTTCCTCATGGACTGATAATTTCCTCCTGCTGGCTGGTCTCCTGGAGCATGTCTGCCCCCAGAAAGGTGCTGGGACAGTTTGGTTGGTACACTCCTGGAGGTTGATGGCACCACTTAGGTCCCAGAACACTCTTTGGGAAGTACCCTCTGACCTTGACAGATGCTCACTCAATGAGCTCGTGACTCTCTGGAAGACCTTGCTGACTGAGGCCATTGACTGGATGACTCCCAGGAATCCACTCCCTGGGCATCAGCAACTCAGATTCCCTGTGGTATAGAGAGGACCAGGGATCTGCGAACGCTGTTCGGACGTTCAGTGTTCGGCCCGAACTCAGCCCGATCAGACAGTCGAACTGAACACCCAAACTGAATGCCTGAACCCATGAACAGTTCGGCCGCATTCGGGTGAGTTCATCTTCATCTTTTTAAAAAATTTATACCCCGCACTCTCCCAACCAAAGTTGGCTCGAGGCGAGTTCAATGGCGTTTGACTGGGAAAAACATGGCTGGCAGGCCCGGGGGATGGGGGGAAGCTGTGGAGCAGACTTCCTGGCAAAGGGGTTGGAGAGGCTTGGACTAGCAGCCAGCCTACCCAATAACCATCCCTCTTTTCCTCAGACCACTGGCTTTGCAGTCTGCGATTGGCCACAGGCTAGGTTGCATGGAGCCAATGGGACTTGTGGTAAGGTGGGCGCAGCAAGTAACAAAAGTTATTGTCCTCCCCACTTCCAACCCCTTCTGAGCTAACCACTGATCCTGTCAGCAAGCCATATCAGAACTCTCCCAGCAGTTTGTGTTGCTCCCAATCCATTGCCATCCTCCTCCTATTTCCCCTATTTCCACACATTTACCTCCATAGTTTTATTTATTTAAATTAGATAGATTTAGGTGTTATTTTTATTTTTTACCCTTCCCTGTGTTCTTTCTCCTTACCCTCCATTGAATCCTTCCCTCCTCCCTGTATATATTCCATTCCTGATTCCCCTCCCCTGTTTTTTTGTTTATTTAGACTAGCATTAGATTGATATAGCTTTCATTTCAGTTTTGTACCCCTTCCCGGGTTGTTTGTTTTGAGTTGAGCTGAGCTGAGCTGAGCTGAGCTGAGCTGGGCTGGGCTAGCTAGATAGATAGATATAGGAGTGAGCTTAGTTATCAAGATAGATAGAGATAGTGTGTAAGTGATTCAGTTTTAATATTTTACAGTGTGTTTGTAGGACTAGGCCTTTGTAAATATTAAATAATATCCCATTTAGTTCCACAGGTTTTAGAATAGTTAATAGCAGTTAGTTAGTGTAGATATATAGACCGTGTCTATTTTATTACTTTGTAAAGTGCCATGTACACTGCTGGTGCTATATAAATGTTTGTTAATAATAATAATAATAATAATCCAGGTCTTACACATTCATCAAAAGGAGGAGAGGGTGGCTACCCAGGCCTCTGCTGGAAGGGAATTCCCCAGCCTCGGTGCAGCCACCTAGAATTCCCTCTCCATAGTTGCCCCCCAAGCAACTTGGGAGACTTCAAGGAGGACACTCCCAGCAGACCCCAGGGGCCAATCCAGCGTACAGGAAGTGAGGCACTCCCACAAGTAGGTAGAGCCGAGACCATGTAGGGCTTTATACGTAACCACCAACACCTTGAAGTGGGCCTGGAAGACTATAGGCAGCCAGTGCAGAGAATGGAGCACTGGTGTCATGTCCTCTTGGTGACCCATCCCCGTAAGGGAATGGGCTGCCACATTCTGTACCAGCTGCAGTTTCCAAACCATTGTCATGGGTAGTCCCACATAGAGCACATTACAAAAGTCCAGTCTTGAGGTGATTTGGCAGAGCACCAAACAAAATCCAACTAAAGCCAGTTTCGTATGTACAATTTGTATTATGTTTAAAGATCATTTAGATGGACGTTTTCACAAAACAAGATTTTGCTAAACTGCAATATGGAGGTGTCAGATGTAAAATTACAGATGGTAAAAGCAAGATCCTGGATGAATAGTCAGTCTGAGAATTTGTGCAAAGAGAAAGTATCTGTCACATTCCCTGCAAATATTCTTTTGCACTCAGTGTAGGTCTGGAAAAGTTTAATTCTGCATCATTATAAGCAATCACTGTAACTGAAAGTAGAATCTTCCTCCATAGCAGCATTCTCATTCTTTTCTTTAAAAAGAAGCCCACAACTATATCATAGCATTAATGCTATGAAGGCAAAATCATGCCCCTCCCCACTCAAGAAATCAGCAAAAAACTAATGCTAGTTCTGATACAAAAAGAGAATATAGAGCTTAGAAAGTACTGTTGATTAGATTTTGTTCAAAGCTGATTCATAACACTGGCAGCTGAGAGTCCAAAAGCTAGCATCCATTTTTTCCATTTCATTAACACCACATTAATGTCATGTGGGAGCTAGAGTGTAGATGAGTTTCATTGGAAGAAAGCTAATTTTAACAACTCCCATCATTTTGATTGTCTACTTTATTTCTGCAAACATTCCCCTCCCCCCCTTTTACTGTACTTAAAAGTAATTCTGGCAGTGAGGCTCATTACTTGTTTGGAATTGCTGATTTTATAGCACATCAGCCCTTATCCCCGCAGGAGGAAGTTTTCATTTTATCGTACTTCACTTTAATAGATGATAATCATATGTTTCACAGAACACATGTAGAGATGTAAATAGGAAGCATTTGATTAAGAAGAAAGTTATGAGAGCATTAAGCCAGCCTTATAATCCATCTTCTCTACTGTATAAATTCGTGCATTTTTTTATTCCAGTAAAGGATTCTTATTATTGTATGTGAATTTCTTTTCACAATATGAATTTTCTTTGAATAGATAATACTTTTATACTCAAAGCAAATATATCAGAAATAACACTAAAAGTTCAAGATCCCTCCCCCCCATGATAATTAGGTTTTCATAAAAGTGTATGTTGCTTTTTACAGTCTGAGCAGCATGTGGTAAAAAGCTAGCCCTGAAACAGGACCTGTGTTCAGTGCATTTTCCTGTCACTGCCAATCGGGAAAATGCAGTGAACCCTGCTGTCAAGGCAACATTGACAGTGTGGAAAGTGGACATTTTTATTTATTTAAACGTATACCCTGCTCTTCCTCCAATGCTCAGGGCATCTTATAATGTATTTAAAAACACATGCATAGAAATATATAAATCCCCTTAACCCCCTCCCCCAAACTCCCTAATCAACCCCTTGGCCAAAAAGAAAGGTCTTATATTGCCTATGTTAAATGCTCAGGCTCTGATGGACCTCCACAGGAAGGGAGTTCCAAAACACTGGGGCAAAAGCCAGCACTGCATCTCTCTGTGTTCTTGTCGCATGGACCTTGCCAGCAGATGGTACCCACAAGGAGTGTTCCCAGATGACTGCAGAGATCACTATGGACCATGTGGGAGAGGTGGTCTTTCAGATGCATGGGGCCCAGGCAATTAAAGCCAAGGGCCCCAGGTGAGGGGCAACCAGGACGTAGGCAGACTTAGGGGATCAGGATACATGGAACCAAGGAACTAGAGAGCCCTAAGGGAGCAGATAGGGGAAATTATGGGAAAGGGTGAAGGGAAAATGGAGGGGGTCTACAAGCCAGCAAGGGGACTAGAAACAAAAGAAGAGAGGAAAACCCCTTCTCCCAGGTCGCAGTGACCAAACCCCCCTCATACATCTACAATCTCAGGGAGAGAATACGGCTCATCTTCGAGGTTCATAGGAAAACAACCAAAGAGTACAAGTATCCAGGAAACAATGTAATCATGGAACAAGGGATTAGGAAGCCAGAGGCTAGGGGGTATGAAATCAGGGAACACAGGACTAGGACCACAGGCAAAAGGGCTAGAACAAGAGGTTGGGACCAAGGAGACTATGGGCTAGAGCAAAGGGGATGGGTGACAAGGGAGTAAGAAACCAGAACGTAAAAGAGGAGCCAAGACACTAGGGATGGTACACCGGGGAGAATACCAGATACCGGATTTATCTGTATCGATTTACCAGTATCAGATTTACCGGTATCAGCATACTGGATTTTTAACATTGGCCGCTTTACTGGTTTTTTTACATTGCAGTCATTTACTTCAGTGGCCGTGATGTAAAAAACTGGTAAAGTGGCCAATGTTAAAAATCTGGTATGCTGCTGATACCTGTGATTATCGGATTAATCTGATATACCTGATTATCAGGTGTATCAGATTTATCCGATACCGATATTCCCACCCCTACAAAGCACTGAGAGTTAAAAAGTCAGCAGGAACACAGCATGGAGTGGAAGGGAGAAAAGAGCAGGAGTCACTCTGCCCAACTTTCTGCTGGTAACAGAATGCCTTTTATGCTAGCTGGTACCCAATCAGGAAGTTGGGAGACCGGGCTGAAGTACATGGGGATTGGGGAATACCTGCGAAGGACTTGGGTCAGGCAAGGCCTGGAGATACATTGAAGGAACCACTGAGAGGACAAAATGGGTACAGTTAGGCCTATGTAGTGGTGCCAGAGGCTGAGACAGTGCCTCAGGTGTAGAGAGGAAGGGTGGGCAAATGGTTTGGTTGCCAGCCAAAGACTAGGGTCCAGCTCTGTGCTCTGAAAGGTTCTGGGGTGGAGGGCATAGCTTCTAGAGCAGTTTGAGCCTTGGCAATTCATTTATTTGAAATGAATTTCATTTATTCATTCATTTCATACTTATTTCAATACCAATGCCTGAAACAGGGAATATTTTTGTAAAAAGAAAGATCCAGAAGTCTCAAGCAAGTGTTCCACAACCACACTACAGGGGAAGGCAAAGGGGGGAAAACGGGGAGGAAACACCTCCTAGCTTTTTTCAGAAAATTACATTTTTTTTCTTGCCTATTTATTATTATTATTCATTCATATTATAAATTATTTATATAGAACAAGCAATGTACCTGGCACTGTACAATCAACAGTTACGGACAGGTCCCTACCCCTAAGGGGCTTACAATCTATGAGACAAGTGAGAGATGACCGTCGTGAGAGACAAGAGTACATTCATGAGGTTGAGAAGTTGCAGGCACACGTACTTCACTTACTTACAGGGAACTCGATTCTGAGTGAGGGAGAAGAGGACGCAGTTTCACTCATAGCAAGCTAGGAAAGGCCTGGCGGAAGAGGTCAGTTTTAAGCAAGGATTTGAAAATTTGGCGTGAAGGAGCAGAGCGAACTTATCCAGAGAGGGAGTTCCAAACATGAGGGGCTGTCAGGCTCCGGGGTACGGAGCTGTGGGGGGGAACAAGGAGGGAGAAGGAAGGTCAGGGCTATCAGGCTCCTAGGGATGGAGAGAGAGACACGGTAGGAGGAACCAAGGCCCAGGCACAGGGGGGAAAATGGATGTCCTCAAGGCGACCCTCTGAAACCTCTCAGTCACTCTCTTGGACCCAAGAGATTATGCACTCAGCATCTCTACCAGACACGCTGATCTAAGAAGGCATGCGACTCATCATTGAGGCCAGGGTCCGAAGCCAGAGGGATAAACCACCACCGGGACGGAAGGCTCCCACGAATGGGAAACTTACAGAGGTACCTAGGGGAAGGGGAGTTCGGAGAAGCCCAGCCACAAGGCTACAAGCCGCAAGCTCAAGTCAGGGAAGCTGGTGGGTCAGCCAGTACCCTGGAAGCAAAGGGGAAACTGGGCAGGGGCTCACCTGAAGGCGAGGGGAAACTGGGCAGGAGCCTGCCCAGAGCAGGGGAGGAACTACGCACAAGCCCCCACACAGGGCAAAGGGAAAGGGACTAAGCACAAGCTCCCAGATGGGGCAAAGGGAAAGGGACTAAGCACAAGCCCCCACATGGGACAAGGGGAACAAGTAAGCACAGGTTACACACAAGACAAGAGGGACAAGTAAACCTGGGGCACAGACAAGACGGGGAACAAGCAAGCAAGGGGCACTCACAAGACAGGGGAGAAACAAGCAAGCAAGGGGCACCCACAAGACAGGGGAGAAACAAGCAAGCAAGGGGCACACACAAGACAGGGAAGAAACAAGCAAGCAAGCAAGGGGCACACACAAGACTCGCACACACAATATACAGCACAAGTATGCCTCAAGTATAGCAAACAAGAATGGGAAGGGGGTAAAAGACATTGCTCCACCAGCTTCCTGTGGCCACACCAAGGCTTAAATACTTCCTGTGGCCAATCAGGAAGCTGGGAGGCAGGACTAAAGAAAATGGCTACAGCTGGGAAGGGGCATGACACACAAGGAGCAAGCATACAAAGGGGACAGAAGGAGGAAAACCCCACACCCTCACCAGTCCACCAGGTGGTGCAGGATGCTGGAGAGCCTGTCCAGCACCTCAAGGGCCATGGGTTCAAGACCCAGCCCTGACAGGGGCAGAAGGGGAAAGGAGAAAACACATTTAGAGGAGCAAGGGGGTCATGAGCAGGTGAGGGTGGGTGGGATATAAGAGTGGAGAGATATGGGGGAGCAAGGCCATGAAGAGCCTTGAAGGTGAAGACCAGGAGCTTTGCTAACTGTAGCAAAGTCTCTATATGGGCAAATTATAATGCAGTCTTTCAGTTACTTCCCTTTGAATTTTAAAACTATTTTGATGAGACATTATTTCATTCTAATCCTGGGATCAGTTTTGTACCATAAGGTGCTGTGGTAAGTACACCTTCCCCAGTGAAGACTCTTGCACCCCTAAACCTCAGCTTCCCTATATAAACTGGCTTAACTAAAAGCCCTATGTCTTTCAATCCATTATCCAAGGATGCTGGATCCCCCGCTGTGCTGGTGCAGGGGGCTGAACTGGATGAGCTATGAGGTCCCTTGCAGCTTTATGACTCTTTGAACTTTGTGTATAATACTGACCCCTGTTTGGTAACTCATTCTTAGTCAGGTAACGCACACAACAATCTGCATCTCTGTCTTTCACCACCCTTAAACATGACTGTACCGCCCCCTAAGCACTCTTAGAAAGGAAATGTTGCTATTTTCTGGCTCAGTCCTTGACTCAGGCTGGGACGCTGCCTATTGGGGAAGAAGCTCTGTACGTCACTGTCCTAGCAATACTGTAGCATACACTAGCTTCCTGATGGTTTTCTCCAGCTAAGCTTGGGCTTTTTATGCAGACAGGTCAGCTGACTTTTATTGACTTTATCATTCCACAATCTTCTTCCCCCTTGTGAGCTGGAATTCCTACAGAGAGGGATAAAATTAGCCTGAAGCAAAGGAATCAAGCACACTAGGGATGGGACTATCGACGAATTATCGGTTACCAGTTTTAACGGTATCGGATTAATCCAATATCGGATTTATTGGTATCAGCATATTGGTTTATTTTTTTTAACATTGACGATTTTTCGGATCGTTAACATTGCGGCAATTTTAAAAATGGCTGCAATATTAAAGTTACGAAAAATCGGCAATGTTAAAAAAACGATATGCCGATACCGATATTATCGGTATTATCAGATTAATCCGATATCGCCGATTATCAACATTAGCGGATTAATCCGATACCGATAGTCCCATCCCTAAAGCACACCCACTTCTTTAGGGGCAGTAGTTAACCCTTATTACAACATGAGAAAACCTTTTCTTTCTGTTGACTTCTCCTATGTTGCACACAGCAGTTATAGCTGTAATTTCACCTTGTGTCTCTTTTCTTTGTAAACTAGCAACTGTCTTCTAAACATACAATCTAACCCTAAAGAGCAAGACAGGAATCAAATTGTGATTGACTCAATAGCACCACCCCTTTGACTACCTTAATTTATCCCCCACCATGCTGAGGAAGGGGGGGGGTTAGATATGCACGTACGTCACAACTGTCCCTCCTGCCTGTAAATAATGAGGAGTTAATACAGACTAAAATTGACGTTCGCCTCTTTAATATACTATAGCAGAACAAATAGTAGAGGAGAGGACTTTGGGTGGGAGCGAGGAGTGGATATAAAATTCAAATAAATAATTTTCACTAGATATCGAGGGGCTCCACCTCATGGTTAATTTGGCCGGACACAGATTATGGATGCTACTAGTGTATAGTGCACCTACCTGCACTGCAGCATTTCTGCATGCTCTAGCTGAGCTGGTGTCGAAGGTGGTCTTGTGGTCTTTGAGGGCTGTTGTCATGGGGGACTTCAGCATACATGCTCACACTGCTCTTGGGGGAGCAGTGTGTCAGTTCATGGAAGCCATGGCAACCATGGGCCTGTCTCAGGTTGTGGGTGGCCTGATGCACAAGGGGGGGACATACTGTTTTTTTGCACCGGCCTTGAGACGGGGGATCCATTGTTGGGGGACATGTCGCTAGTGCCCTTCCTCATGGACTGATAATTTCCTCCTGCTGGCTGGTCTCCTGGAGCATGTCTGCCCCCAGAAAGGTGCTGGGACAGTTTGGTTGGTACACTCCTGGAGGTTGATGGCACCACTTAGGTCCCAGAACACTCTTTGGGAAGTACCCTCTGACCTTGACAGATGCTCACTCAATGAGCTCGTGACTCTCTGGAAGACCTTGCTGACTGAGGCCATTGACTGGATGACTCCCAGGAATCCACTCCCTGGGCATCAGCAACTCAGATTCCCTGTGGTATAGAGAGGACCAGGGATCTGCGAACGCTGTTCGGACGTTCAGTGTTCGGCCCGAACTCAGCCCGATCAGACAGTCGAACTGAACACCCAAACTGAATGCCTGAACCCATGAACAGTTCGGCCGCATTCGGGTGAGTTCATCTTCATCTTTTTAAAAAATTTATACCCCGCACTCTCCCAACCAAAGTTGGCTCGAGGCGAGTTCAATGGCGTTTGACTGGGAAAAACATGGCTGGCAGGCCCGGGGGATGGGGGGAAGCTGTGGAGCAGACTTCCTGGCAAAGGGGTTGGAGAGGCTTGGACTAGCAGCCAGCCTACCCAATAACCATCCCTCTTTTCCTCAGACCACTGGCTTTGCAGTCTGCGATTGGCCACAGGCTAGGTTGCATGGAGCCAATGGGACTTGTGGTAAGGTGGGCGCAGCAAGTAACAAAAGTTATTGTCCTCCCCACTTCCAACCCCTTCTGAGCTAACCACTGATCCTGTCAGCAAGCCATATCAGAACTCTCCCAGCAGTTTGTGTTGCTCCCAATCCATTGCCATCCTCCTCCTATTTCCCCTATTTCCACACATTTACCTCCATAGTTTTATTTATTTAAATTAGATAGATTTAGGTGTTATTTTTATTTTTTACCCTTCCCTGTGTTCTTTCTCCTTACCCTCCATTGAATCCTTCCCTCCTCCCTGTATATATTCCATTCCTGATTCCCCTCCCCTGTTTTTTTGTTTATTTAGACTAGCATTAGATTGATATAGCTTTCATTTCAGTTTTGTACCCCTTCCCGGGTTGTTTGTTTTGAGTTGAGCTGAGCTGAGCTGAGCTGAGCTGAGCTGGGCTGGGCTAGCTAGATAGATAGATATAGGAGTGAGCTTAGTTATCAAGATAGATAGAGATAGTGTGTAAGTGATTCAGTTTTAATATTTTACAGTGTGTTTGTAGGACTAGGCCTTTGTAAATATTAAATAATATCCCATTTAGTTCCACAGGTTTTAGAATAATTAATAGCAGTTAGTTAGTGTAGATATATATAATATTAGATTACCAATTTGAATGAATTAATGAATAAATAAATAAATAAACAAACTGTGTGTGCATTCTTTGGGTGGGAGAAATGGAGAACGGAAGTAGGAGAGGCTGGTCCACTGACCATAAGGCGGGCAATGGGGCACATGGCAGAGGTGGCAGGGGCTGTGTCAGCAGAGTGGCAGCAGGCATCAATAGTAGCCTGAGCCCATCACCATGCCCCAAATGGCACAGCCCTGAATTTGGCAGTCAGGCTTCAGAGGCTCTCTAGCAGCAGGAATGGTATCGCTCTAGGGGGGGAGCAGCAGAAGCAGAAGCATCAGCACACCATGTAGGAGCTGGGGTGGGGGCAGCTGCCAAGTCAGTCAGTAGCTGCAGGACGTGGCGGGCGGTCTGGCTTTCAACTGAATGCCACGCGCATGTTTGGGGAAATGATAGCGCTGGATGGGCAGCCCTTCTCGGTGGTTGGGAACATGGGGTTTAGGTGATTGATTGGCTTCCTGGCCCCCCAGTTTAAGCTGCCCTCATGCACCACCCTGAGTCAGCAGGTGGTGCCAGCCCTGTACCGGGCTTTAAAAGAGCGGGTGAGGGAGCAGCTGGCAAGGGCTGGGGGTGCCACCATCCACTTCACCACAGACGTGTGGTTGAGTAGTAATGCGCAGCATGCGTACCTGGCAGTGAAGGTACACTGGTGGCAGGACCTGGAGGAAGCATTTGGCAGTGACAGGAGGGGTCCCAAAGCAGGGTATAGGTGGGCCCTGCTTCAGGCAGAAGTAATGGATGGCCCCCACACTGCTCAGAACATTGAGGCAGCCCTGACCACCATGGTGAGGGAGTGGGTCATGCCAGGCACACCCCTCACCAAGGGGTGTGTGGTGACGGAAAACGCGGCCAACACATTGAGGGCAGTCAACGAGGGGGGCAGCACCAGAATCCCTTGTGCCGCACACACCCTTCACCTGGTGGTCAGGGAGTCTCTGGGTTTGGGGGAGAAGGGGATTTGGGCAGGCACCCTTAGATCCCTGATCGAGCAGGGGAGGAAGCTGGCCAGTTTCTTTAACTGGAGCATGAAGGGCAGTGACTTCCTCCGGGTGAAGCATGCCAAGCATGGCTCCCCGTGCACCAGCTGGTGCAGGATGTGTCCACCCAGTAGAATTCGATCTTCCTGAGGCTTGAGCGGCTCTCGAGCAGAAAGCCGCCTTGCATCAGGTTCAATTGGTGGTGGACAGTGGGGCACCTCAAGGGTATGATGGGGCAGAATGGGTGCCAGGCGGCACTTGCTGCAGCAGCAGAAGCAGCAGGAGTGACATACTTGGGACCAGTGGGGAGGCTTGCCGAGAGGTGAGGTCCAAGTGGAAGCGATCTTGTGTATTATGTGTAGTCCTGGTTTCCCCATCTGTTGGGCACCTGTCGGGGACTTCTGGAAGCAGCACCGGGACCACTGCACCAGACAAGATCTCCCCCCCACACCCCTATGGTGATGGACAGTGGTTGGCCTTGGGGGAGGGATGTTCTATTGTGGTCAGTCAGGGGCCATGCAACTTTTATCCCTCCCACCCCACCCTTGCAGGGGCGGGGCTTAGGAAGGTTCCTTCCCGGCCACTCCCCATAACACCAGGGGAAGCTGAGTGGGGAACTTCAGGCACCTGTCGGGGACTCCTGGAGACAGCACCGGGCACACTGCGCCAGACATTATCTCCCCCCCCCCAATAGCGATGGATAGCGGGGTGGGGTTTTCTATTGTGGCCAGCCAGGGGCCATGGGACAAATATCCCTCCCACCCCACCCTTGCAGGGGCAGGGCTTGGGGAGGGTTCCTTCTGGGCCACTCCCCATAACACCAGGGGTGGGCCATGCCAGAGGCACAGCTTGAAGGGGCACGATCAAAGGGGCCTGCCTTTTGGTCATGCCCTTCAGTCGGGCCAGGAGGTTGGGGCAGAGGGGTTATTGATTGAACTATGTACAGTGAATTTTCTGCTGGTAGAAGTTGTAAAAGGATTTCCCTCTCCCCCCAGTGAGAGAGGGGTGAAGAGGAAGGAGGTCCCCTGGTGGCAGCAGGGAATAGGAGAAAGTGGGTTGTGATAGGTTCCCTGGTGTGAGCAGGGTTTAGGATGATGGGAGCTGATACCAGTCGAGGGTGTACTGTAAGTATTGTTAGATGTAATTGTTAGTTATTGTTAAATGGGAGGGTGAGGTTTTTCTTTGTTACAATGCTGAGTTTCCCCTATGTGGGATGAAATCCAACATTGTTGTAGTACTGTATTGTTGTATTGGGTTTCCCCTGCATGGGAAAAAAACCTGAATATTGTATTTAATATGATTGTGAGCCGCCTTGAGCCACCTTTGGTTGGGAGAATGCGGGGCATAAATGAAAGGTTCATTGATTGATTGATCCTGGCTCACACGGTCTTCATGCTCAGACCGTTCCTGGCCATGATGGAGACCATCAGCTCCTCCACGGCCACCATTAGCCAGGTGACACCTCCGGTCCAGAGTCTCCTGAGGAGGCTTGAGGAGATTCTCATGGGGTGGGATTGTGGCCCTCAGGCAGGAAGCTGGCGGATAAGGCAGTTCACCTGGTGCGGCAGCTGAAGGCAGGGCTGTAGGCGCAGTTTGATGAGCTCCTGCAATGGGAGGAATACATTTTGGCAACCATGCTGGACCCAGAGTCAAGGGCAGCATGGCATACCAGACAGAGCTTTATGGGCACTAGAAGGGTGACCTGGTGAAGAGGGTCTGGCAGGCAGAGTGGACTCTTGAGAGTGCATGGCACCATCAGGACGCCCCTGGGGATGGTGGGAGTGAGAGCAGCCACCCCTTTTAGCCGGTGGGGTCTATCCCTGCCCCCAACTCTAGCAATAACAGCACAAGCAGCAGACTGAGCAACAGCAGCACCCCTATTGGTTTTAAAAGTCATAGGCTGAATGGGAAAGACCACTTCTTTTTCTTTTCTCTCTCTTTATACTTTAACTTGATTTCACCCCTCTAGATTTTAAAAGTCATAGGTTGAATGGGAAAGACCACTTCTTTTTCTTTTCTCTCACTTTATACTTTACTTGATTTCACCTAGTCCGGCCCTGACCAACCTAGTCGACTTCCCTATCCAACATAAGCTGGTCTTGCTGATCGAATGGTAAATATATCTTAGCTTAATTAGAAATGAAGAAAAATCCAAGCATAGTTTATAGAGTAATACCAAAAAATATACATGATTATTTCCAACAGTTGTATGAAAGATCATTGCTAGTGAGATTGTATGTTCTTCTAGTGTGTATCTCTAATCTTCATGTTTGCATATGTAACTGATGAATAATCTTGTGGACTATATTTGATGCTCACCCTAAATAAAACCTCTGAATTTTCAAACAAATCTAACTCATTCAATGTCTCTGAATTAAATTAGTTGTTGTCCAACAGGGGAACCCATTAATAATTCAGTAATAAGATCCCAAACATTCTAATAATAATTTAAGTCTACAAAATAATTAATCAATAGTCTTGTTGGTAACAAATTGGTGTCAGAAGTGGGATTTCCCAAAGGAAAATCCTTTTCTTTTGCTTCGGAGAGTCAGATACAGAAACATTCAAAATTTTAAATGCATTTTCCCACTTTCCCAGTTTTGGTATTGTTACTGGTACTCCTTGGCCTTTCTATTGTATTAGTAGTTTTGGTGTGTGTTGTGTGTGTGCTTTTGTAAAAGGTTCATCCAGAAGGTTCTGTGGTTCCATGTATACAGGTTGCTACACCTGCCTTTGGAGCTCGCAGATGACATTTTTAAACTTTGCACCACAGCACAACCTCTTCCTTCCTTTTTGTGTATGTTTTGTTTTATGTATGTGAAGAGCAATTGCTATCAGGGTTTTATTTTTTAATAATAATTAAGTGAAGAAGTAAAAGAAATAAACACTTGAACCCAAGGGAATGTAAAACCTTATGCAAGGCAGTCCCACTAAATCCGCTTTTTACTTGGTTTAAAATAACCGTTCCTTGTCGGATCCAACAAGGGACATGAGTTTGGTTCACTTGAGGTTTGCCTTTGGTATGCGTGCAGCCTAGCAACCTGCATAGTTCAAAGGTGTCAAAAAATATTAATATTGAGTCTCCAAACTGCTTGAATTGAAAGTCTTCTCAGTCTTGAAAAACTTCTCCGTTCTTTGGAAAAAGCTGACAGGCTGTGGTCATCAGTGAAAAAGAGGAACTTAGACTCTGACTAGCTCTAAGGAACGTGGTACAGCGTTAAGTTATTATTTTTTTCACACTTGAAAAGAAAAAAGTGAGTGTTAGGGCTAACATGAATTCCAAAAAACTGGAACTAAAATTGGAGGTTCCAGAAACAGTTGCTCTATTTGAATATTGTGAGATGGTGATTAAAAAGAAAGGACCGTTTTTCTCTGAAATGGGAGGTTTGGAGACACAGGAAGACCCTCAGGCCAGGGTCTGTTCTGTTTTTGCAGCAGGATCTAAAAATCAACCTGATACTGTGAAGTCAATGATGGCAATAGAATGTTTGCAAAAAATGCAATAAAGCTCTTAAACAGAAACTGGTGGTTAAGATCCGTGCCATGGAGGAGATGGCAAAGGAATTACGAAATAAATGTGAGGAAGTTCAAAGATTAACTACTTTGAGTGTAAAGTTACAGGCTGGAAATAAAGGATTAAAGGAAACTATGTTAGGTTTGATTTGCTGTGGACACCAGGCTCAGGAAGATATAAGTTTCTTTAGGGAACAATTCCGGTACTGGATGTCTAAGGCACATAAATCTCATGCCTTGTATGTGAAAATAAAACAGCAATATGAAGAATCAGTGCAAACCCTTAAGTACATGATGTTGCAAAATGAAAAGCTTTCAGAAGAGGTCAGTAATAGAGAGGTTAGCACTTTGAAAGAATTTGAGGCTGAACTGTCACAAAGATTTAGGGAACTAGATTTCCCTAATAATAATATGGAGGATTTGGAGATTGAAAAGGAACAGGAGGGTTTTCAAGTAGCTGTCATTAACCCACCTAAACTGAAGCCAGCAGAAAGAAAGATTGAAAGAGTTAATCCTCCTAGGGCATGCAGAACTGCAGCGTCATCGCTGGTTCTTAACATGCCAGAGGAAACAGTTGAAGGAAAGCCAGCTAAAAAACAAAAAGAACAGGAAATGGTGGCTTCTGGTACAGTTTCCTCCACTTTACCAACTTCAGGCCAGCTAGGTGAAAGTTTGTCTGTTTATACGGGGGGAGCAAGACCTAAAGTGCCCATTATAACATGGAGAATGGCGGGTTCAGCCGAGAGTTCCAGAGGAAATGCCATATCACTTAGATCTGGCTGTGCCTTTTGAGTCTGCCCTGCAGGACTCAAACAATAGGGCTGGTAAGAGCAGAAGTGTGAGTTTGTTCCCTGGTTCTCCGAGGGAACCAGACAATTCTGTTTCAATCTCAGGGAGAAAGGGGGGTAAACTTGTTGAAAGCATAAGTGACTGCAAGCAGGATGAGAGGAGAGGCTATTTTTAATTTGAACATAGGCGCAGAAAGTGATTTTAAATAAAAGTTAGAGATTAGTGACATTGACACCTCGGATGAGAGTGGTAGTGAGCCTACAAGATTCCTTGGAAAAGATGAATGAAATATCTGTGATTTCTGATAAGACTTCATGTCTCCCTCCGTCTCATCACCGCAGGGCCCTTGGTTTACTGAGGGGCTGCAGTGTATGAAACAGGTAGGTAGGAGACTAGAGCGATGCTGGCATCGGACTCGCTCTGAATCTGACCGACTTTTCCATAGGACCCACTTGTGGTCCTATGCTGAGGCTATGAGGACAGCAAAGAAGGAGTTCTTTTCCACCCCCATAGGGTCTGCGAAGTCACGTCCAGCGGAGCTGTTTTGGGTGGTGCAGGGGCTGGTCAGTCCAGCCTCCCTCCGCCTGGACGGGGACTTGTCCCAGGCCCACTGTGAGGAGTTTGCCACCTACTTTGCAGACAAGATCGCTCAGATCCAGAATAACTTTGACACCAGATTGCAAGCAGTAAGTGAGGGGCACATGGTTATGGAGGCACCATCTGGTCGATCTTTCTGGGATGAGTTTAAGGAAGTGATGCTGGCTGATTCAGTGAATGTCCTTGAGTCTGTCAGAGCCACTAGTTGTGAACTAGATCCGTGCCCATTCTTGTTGGTTAAAGCCTCTAGGGAGACCTTGGGGACGGTGTTGGCGAGGGTAGTGAACGCGTCACTTCGGCAGGGGAGACTGTCACCCAGTCTCAAGGAGGCTGTGGTGTACCCCCTGATGAAGGAGCCATCTTTGGATGTGGATGCACTTGCCAGCTACCAACCCGTCTCTAATCTTCCCTTTTTATGGAAGGTTATTGAACGGGCAGTGGCACTGCAGCTCCAGGCGCATTTCGACAGCATCGGCTTCCTTGACCATTTCAATCTGGGTTCCGCACCGGCTACAGTACTGAGACAGCGTTGGTGGCCTTGGTGGATGATCTCCGCCGGGAGATGGACGCAGAATGTTCGACCTTTGTGATCCTGCTAGATCTCTTGGCCGCTTTTGATACCGTGGACCATGGGCTGCTGTTGAGACGGCTGCGAGACTTGGGAGGTCTGGACATGACTGTCCTTGGATGGTTCCGCTCATTCCTCTCAGGTAGAAGCCAGTGGGTGGTGCTGGGGGCTGAAACATCTAGCCCCNTTTTGATACCGTGGACCATGGGCTGCTGTTGAGACGGCTGCGAGACTTGGGAGGTCTGGACGGGCTGTCCTTGGATGGTTCCGCTCATTCCTCTCAGGTAGAAGCCAGAGGGTGGTGCTGGGGGCTGAAACATCTAGCCCCCGGACCCTGACCTGTGATGTTACGCAGGGTTCCATTCTGTCTCCACTGTTGTTCAATGTGTATATGCAGCCCCTGGGGGAGATCGTGAGAGGGTTCAGGGTGCAATGTCACCAATATGCTGATGATACTCAACTGTACCTCACGTTTTCAACTGACCCAGGTCCCGCTGTCTCGTTACTCTCCCAATGTTTGGTGGCCATGGTGGATTGGATGCGGCAGAGCAGACTGAAGCTAAATCCCAATAAGACAGAGGTGATGGTGGTGGGAAGGGCGGGGGAGGTTCTGGCCCCCCTGATAGGGGGGGTTCGCCTGCCTGTTGCTCTTCAGGTTCGGAATCTGGGGGTGGTTTTGGATTCGAGCCTCCGTCTGGATTGGCAGGTGGAGGCAGTGGCTAAAGCCACCTTTTGCCAGCTGTATCTGATACGGGGGCTTCAACCTTACCTTTCCGGGTCCGATCTGGCCACCCTCGTCCATGCCTTCATCACCTCGAGGCTAGACTACTGCAACACGCTCTACATGGGGCTTCCCTTGTTTCTGGTTCTCAGGCTGCAGCTAGTGCAGAATGCAAAAGCCAGTCTCCTGACGGGGCGGCGTGAGCACATAACACCAGTGCTCTGCGCTCTGCACTGACTGCCTATAGCGTACCGAGCCAGATTCAAGCTGTTAGTATTGCTTTACAAAGCCCTGCATGGTCTGGGCCCCTCATATCTCGGGGACCACTTCACCCTCCGTGCCTCACAGCGATCCCTTCAGTCCACCGGGGGTGCCTTTCTGGAGGTCCCCCATGTAAGATGGGGGGCCACAATGGAGAGGGCATTCTCGGTGGCCAGGCCGCAGTTGTGGAACTCCCACCCAGAGGAGGCTTGCCTGGCCCCGGGTCTGTTGGCCTTTCGACGTATTTGTAAGATTTGGCTGTTCACCCAGGCCTTTGGAGGGGAGAGTGGGGGGATGGGTTAATTTCTGTGGGGTGTGTTTTAAATTTGTTTTGATTAAGATGTTTTAGACTTTTTATGTTAAAAAAAATGTTTATATTATGTTGGAAGCCGCCCCGAGATGCCATAGGCATGGGGGGTGGCATAGAAATATAAATAAATAAATAAATAAATAAATAAAAATGTGCATATGCCTGTTAAATAGAAAAATTTGAGAAAAGTACCCCTGTGTATCTGCATGCAGACAGGGTAGTAGCAGCCATGAAAGTGTATAGAGCTAAGGACAAGAATATATTGCCTGTTTTCCTCATACTATGCTTCAAGAACTGCCAAAGGAATTTAAGCCTACTATGCTTCAAGAACTGCCAGAGGAATTTAAGGATCCTAATACACAAAAAACTTTAGAAGAGGTGGTCGCAGAGTATGCCAAATTGCAAACGCGTGGCCAAGGAATCACCTCAGTCACAAATTATTTTCAGAAAGACAATCAAGCACCCAGAGATTTTCATCTCCAGTTGTATACTAAGTGAAAGGTTTTGGGTCTGGGAGCGAACTCAAAATACATCCAACTACTAGTAAACAACTCTCTCTTTGAATTTAGAAATGCTGTTCATATGCATGTTAGAGATACCACTACTATTCCTGAAGTACTGAAGCTTTTGACCAAGGCTTCTTCTAATCAGTTATCCAAAGCACCCCAATCACCTAAATCACCTTAATCACCTAAGCAATCTAGATCTCCCAGATCTCCTAAGCAAAACCTAAACCTAAACCACATGGTCTGATGTCAGCCTTTCCAAGTATGGCTGTGAATCCTGGGTTTCCTAATGTTACTCGAGTAAAAGGTCCACCTTTTTCCCCACAAGGAGTTCAGGATAGTAACCGGGGACAGCGATAGAGGAAGTTATGAACAGGGTGTGGCTTTCCCCAGACAATATTATAGTGGTACTTTTCTGCAGCAGCCTGCTCCGCATGTAAATATGATGAGATACGATGCACAACACCATGATTTCATGTATAAGACACTCTTTCAGGAAATGAGACGTATGGGAGCTGCTATACGTGAGTTGCAAGGGACTATTCAGTCAAGACCAGATCCACAGGTTGCAACTTTTGCCACAGCTAGGGACAGTGAAATGTTTTCAGAAACATTAGATGAGGAATTAGAGGAGGCATTTTCAGAATACATTTGTGAGGTAAATTGACTTCCCAAAACACAAAATGAATGACGCCAGGAAGTCCCCTCTTGCAAGATTGTTTCTGAGTTAACAATTGACAAAGGATTAAGACCTTGGATATATGCATTGGCGGGGGGTCGTCAAATTCATTTTCTAATTGACACCGGAGCAACTCTGAGTCTAATTCATGATCCCAACCCTCAGATCTCAGTTTTTCCAGTACATGATCAGTAGGGGTGGGACACCGGGGAGAATACTGGTTACCGGATGCACCGGTATCAGATCTCCCAGGTACCGGATTTACTGGTATCGGCATACTGGATTTTTACATTGGCCGTGGTACTAGATTTTTTACATTGGTGCTATTGACTTCAATGGCCACAAAAATACGGTATGCAGGTACAGGTAAATATCGGATTCATCGGATTAAGTCGATACACCCAAATACCAGCAATATCATATCTCGGGAGAACTGGTATTTCCACCCATAATGATGAGGATAATGTTTCCATTATTAATGTTTTTCCAACTTGTCAGAATTTGCTTAATGAATTTGATACATTTTTCCAATATATCCCTTTATTATCTTTGGATTTGCAAAACTTAATGATCAGAAATAATACTGATTTGGTTGATATTAAAACCATCCCAAAAGATGCCCAAATCAATCTGGACCATATAATTAAAAATTTGGACATTGCCAATCCATAGAATGAGACACAATTGGAGGTTTCTGTAAAAACAATATTGATGTGGTTGGCTATTGTGATTATATTTCTTTGGTTGACCTGTTTATCTTGTAAAGTGTATGGTAAAGGATTAAAGGAAAAGATTCCACTTCATAATCCTCCACCACCTCCATTGCCATCACCTATGCAAACACAAACGGTAAACATCCCATACATATCAAATGTGATACGTATGTCACCTTACTCAGAGGCACGCCTTCAACAGGTTCAGGCTCAAACACGTCATAACCCACTCTCAACACCACCTCATACACAAATTAATCCCCCATGACCGATGGAGAAACTATTGTATAAAGAATTGATGCCAATTTATAATAACTGTGAGATTTGATGGGATTAAAAGCTTTCACCCGTCAAAGAGGGGGATCTGTTGCCTGGGTCCTTGAGTTGATAGGTTCAGGCTTGAGGCCTGGATAGTTATTCACATATTTACACATATATTTACACACATATTATTCCTATATCATGTATTCATTTATATAGTACATAGTGGTTTAATAAGAAATAGTGTATAGTTTAATTAATATAGGAGTTTGTAGTTTAATTTAAAAGGATTTTAAAGTGTGTTAGAATTTAGAGTTTTTAAGTGTGGGTGACAGAGCAGGATTGCTTAAGATTGAATTGGAACATAGGGTGGTTAGCCATTGAAGGACTTTAAGGAACTTGGCCTTACTGGCATCTACTTTAGTAAGTCAACAAGATTGTAGGGATGGGCGAACGCGGTTCGGTAGTTCGGTGTTCGGCCCGAACTCGGCCTGTTCAGACAACCGAACATGAACACAAACACGAACGCACCGAACACCAAACACCGAAATGGCGAACACACCGAACAGAACCGAACACCGAACTACGAAATGGCCGAACACACCGAACGGAACCGAAAACCGAACTATGAAATGGCTGAACAGTTCGTTCAATTCGAATCACGTTCGGTTGTGTTCGGGTGGCTAAAACATGGTCTTCTGTCAGGTCACTGGAAGGCCAAATGTAGCAGGGAGGGGGAAGTCATTTGACTCAGCTAGGAGCAGACTTCCAGGCACCAGGGGTGG
>QEPC01001884.1:669548-690434 GCA_003113815.1 Sphenodon punctatus | reverse complement strand
CATCATCTCTGTTCATAAGGGATGCCCGCAAGTCTACCTTCTGTTACTGTCATGGGGAATTGGCCAAGTCTCACAAGAGTGAACACATGGTGAAGGTTCCAAATGGACCGAAAATGAAATTTGGGGTGAAAACAGACATGACGCTAACCACCCTTTAACCACCCTTGGTGGTCATTTATGCATGTTTCAGGGCTGCATAGGGCACCAATACAGCCCTGCAACATGCATAAATAACGACCAAGGGTGGTTAAAGGGTGGTTAGCGTCATGTCTGTTTTCACCCTTTGACTCCCATAATTGATGGAGTCCATCCCTCCCTGGCCCCTCAGATTCAGAGTCTGGGGGTGCTCCTCAACTCCTGGCTTAGCCGGGATGCCCAGGTGTCAGCGGTGATAAGGAGAGTTTTTTGTCGATTGCACCTGAAACATCAGTTTTGCCCATATATCTCAGACTCTGCCCTGACCACTCTTATCCATGGGTATTTTCAGATGTTACGAGATCACGGTGAACCACGGTGAATACCCACCTGTGGTCACCGTGTCTCGAACGTCTGTTTGGAGGCTGCCGCCCCGCCCCTCCCACATTCCCCGCCAGGATCACCCCGGCACGTCTGATATGGCGTGACGGGGTGACCCCGGTGGGGAATGACAGGGTTGTTTTCAGTACGGGGCCAAGCAGCCCCGTAACGTCTGAAAATACCCCATGTCTTCATTACCTCAAGACTAGACTACTACAATGCGCTCTACGTGTGGCTACCCTTGGTGACTGTTTGGAGACTGCAGGCCCATCTCCTTACAGGGATGGGTCGCAGGGGGCATATAACTGCAGTGTTCTGTTCATTGCACTGACTACATATATCTGGGCCCGATTCAAGATGTTGGTACCAATCTATAAAGTTCTACACAGTATGGACCCCACCTACCTTCAGGACTGCTTCACTCCCCAGGTCCTGGATCAGTCCTGGCCCTAAGGACTGCTGGGAGTGCCCTTCTAGGGGTCCTCAGAGTGGCACAGGTGGCTATCATGGAGAGGGCATTCTTAGTAACTGCTTCAAAGATGTGGAACTGCCTCCTGGTCGATGTTAGTCTGTCCCTGGAACTTCCCCCACTTCTGTCAACAGCGTAAGACCTGGCTGGTCCACCGGGCTTTTGGCGGGGGAGACGGGGAGGGTGGTCACTTTCAGCTCTGGCTTTAATATTTGAATTTTATATTATTCTGTCACAGAGAGAGAGAGAGAACAGGATACTAAGTCTCAAAAATAAATAAATAAATTAATAAATAAAATAAACTATGTAGGGAAATGAGGGAGGTTCTATGAGAATACAGCAAGGTTCATAACTGATCCAGATGAGTGGAAGTGTATTAGCACTGTGTTCTCCATTGGCGAGTCCTCAATTTACTGACTTCTGAGTAGGGATGTGCGAATATGGTTCGGACCAAACTCAAACAGTTCAGTCAACCAAACCAAACTTTTGAACCGAACTCGAATTTGACCGAACTGTTTGGGCGAATCTGAACCAGTTCAGAAGGCCAAAAAAACTGGAAAAAACTGGGTTTGAATGTACTAACTTGGTTCGGAAGTTCGGAATTCGACCGAACTTGAATAGTTTGGTCGACTGAACCGGACTTTCGAACCAAACTCGATTTTCGTACCGAATTTCCAAACTCGGTTCTGTTCACACATCCCTAATTATGAGTCAAGGTTGCTTCCACAGTCTCCTATTTATTATAGAGCTATAGTTTGTTTAAAAGTGCTATATCACTTCAAAACTATGTTCTGCATTTTACTAGTGACCAAATTTTCATCTTCCCAATATGATTTGCATTGACTCAGAGCCTAACAAATCACATCCATTTGAAGCCAAATTGTCTCTTGTCTCACCATGTAACTTACAAGGTAAGAGATTTTTTCCTCCCAAGCTTGCTACACTCTGATACTTTAAAACAAAAGTAATATTTAATGAAGAAAGATCCATATTTTCATGCTCTGTTACTAAGTAGCTATTCAAATATGAGTGCATGACAAGACTTGCCTCAATAAGAGGGAAAATACGATTAATATGATTTAGAGTTCAGAAAATATAGTATTTGCAGTAGTTTTGCCATTTTAGTTTTCTGAAGTGTCTTCAATTGTAATGGAAAGTGTGAGTGAATGTCAATAAAGCATTAAGATAGATTGATATCTAATCACAATGTATAGTGAAATAAAGACAGTGATTTGTAGAGACGTCTCAAATGCCATCTTCCCATGTTCCTGATTGAAATCAAATTCTTTTACAAGGGCAGGAAAAAGCCATCAGCAATGGAGTGAAATAATAGCAGAGACAGATACAAGTCTTTCTTAAAGCAAAATATAACCACAGTTTGTCTTTCTAAAAGCCCATCTCTTAGCAAGTTGATTCGGCTACCTATGATCCTATGCAAATTCAAAAGCAGATTATTTTTGCACAAATCTTAGGTAGAGTTGAAACAGGAAGTATGTTTTCTACCAAAAAGTAATACCCAAATTTCTGGGAAGGCTGGCAGGTGTCTAATTGATACCCAATTGCTTACTCACACACCCAATTACCTAAAATATCAGGTGAACATTACCAATCCATTCTGACTAGGGCTTAGAGGAGAGAAAGTGTTCCCGCTCTGAAGAAAAATACTGCTAACCATTAGATACTGGTGACTCGTCTGCGGGACCTGATAGGACTGAACGGAACTGTTTTACATTGGTTCTGTTACTACCTAACAGATAGATCCCAGCGGGTGGTGTAGGGGACAGTACTTCATCCCCTGGAGGCCTCCCATCTGGAGTCCCACAGGGTTCCATTCTGTCCCCTCTCTTGTTTAACATGTATATGAAGCCACTTGGGGATGTTGTGCACAGCTGGAGGGTCTGATTTCATCAATATGCAGATAACATTCAGCTGTATCTGTCATTTTCATCTGACTCGGGTCCTGGTGTCTCCTTGATGTCTTGGAGCAGGTCGCCGTAGGACCTCCTCCCACCCCGACCTCACGAAGCGTGGTTAGCTTCACCCCAGGCCGCGTTTGACTGTGGTGAACATCTAGATGCGAGCAAACAGACATGCACGGCGCTTTCACCCCCCCACCACATTTGACTGAGGTTGACTGTGGTGGACATTCACCACGTCACTTCTGAAATCACCCTATATCTCAATGCACAGATATTGCAACTCCCCAAAACATTGTTCAGGGTATGTGGGATCCTGCTGGGGAAGATAAGATGTTAACTTGCTGCTATGCTGCAGACTTGATAAGAATTAAAGTAAAAATAGTAAAAATAAAAGATCGAAATGATAAAGAAAAATATAAAACAAAATTGTCCAGAAGTTGAGGAATGGACCCTCAACAGACAAGGAGCATGGAAACTCCAAAAAGGGAGGGAAAAGACAGAGAAGCATTTGGGGAACTCTGCCCACGAGGCTGATGGAAAAAAAATTGAAAGGAAACAGTCCCATCTGGGACCAATACAGTGCTTCCCTAAAAGAAAAGAAAAGTCTGCACCTAGGGACAAAACCTTAAAGAAAAGAAAGAATTGCCCTTGAAAAATGGGGAAAGATATTTAAAAAAAAATAAAATAACAACTTTAGGGCAAAAGAGAAATGGCTTGAAAAGAGTGAAAACTGAGAAAAATGAAGCTAATAATGAAAATAAAAATGGCTTGAAAAGAGTGAAAAACGAAAAAAAAAAAAGAAGTTAAAATGTAAAAATAAAAATAAAGATGAGAGAGAAATAGCAAAGTAGCCTTAAAGTAGCTTTAAAATTGAAAAGTGGCTTTAAAAATGAAAAATAAAAGACTTAGGAAAATGAAGTAAAATAAAAGATTGGAAAATAAAAGAAAAAGAGTTGGGACAGGAAAAAAAAACCTAAGTTCCAGAGGTGACTTGGCCCAGCACCATGTTGGTTAGCAAGCGTCTTCCTCTAATGTCAACAGTATCTTGCCAGTCTTATAGAATTTCTGAAAGTCTTGCAATATAGCTACCAGATGTTCCTCCAGTCGTAGGCAAACAGGTCAGGGGGGTCCAACCAATCAGAATAAAGTTTGCTTCTTGCCAAGTGATGACTAGGGGGTGTGCATGTAGTTTTTGTTATTACAATAACGAATTGAAGTAACGATTGTCATTTTCATTATCGTTATTGCAATAAGGAAAAAAAATAATACCAAAAATAGAAATGAAAATGACATTTTGTTTTTGAAATAAAGGGAAAACACTGAAAAATGTATGTCCAGCTATAACTTTTTTTCTCTTTATTCAATTATGATGAAGCATGGGGAGTTTGCACCCCCAATGGAGATCACTAAGTATACCAAATGTCAAAACGATTAGATAAAGGAAACTGATTTTAGAAGGAACTGAATGTTGTGATTTTAAGAAAATTAGGGATGGGCGAACAGAACGTGGTTCGGATGTTCGGTCGTTTGGTTCGAAACCCGAGTTCAGGTTTGATGGTTCAGTTCAGAACTTGGCCAAGCATTCAAAAATAGCGAAACAGAAACGAAATCGAAACAGAAACCTAATTTTTGGCCCTGGAAAGACGTTTTTCCCGCCCCTGAACTCATCCGAACTTGACCAAACTGTTCGGTCATTCGAGAGTTCGGTTTGGATGTTTGGTTCAGATGTCCGAACAGATCGAGTTCAATTCGAACTCCGAACATCCGAACCACGTTTGCCCATCCCTAAAGAAAATCTTCATACACATTCTTGGCTACAACTTCTTTATCTTAAATCCAATTTGTATGAAACCTGTGATTATTATGTCTCTCCACAAGCTTAACATTATTCCCAATTTTCAGAAAGATTGGGTAAAGGGTCCTGATGATATGATTTTATTTTGAAAATACATTTCCAGCATCACAGCAATCAGAAGACATGGTTTACACATCCAGGCTGGGCAATTATCATCACAATCACATCCTGCAGCACTGTGACCGAGGACATAAGAGAATCTATATTGAGTCTTTCCTAAACAGACGCCTCTGACTTCACAGTAACAAGTGGGGAAGCGATGTTGGAATGGTCACAGAACAGAATGAGGATATTTGGTTGACCTTTCTACCGGCCAATGGCACCACAAACCTATCTTATACCACAGTGACACATAAGAGAATTCCTGGCATATATGCCTTCTCTGTATGTGATGTGCAGGCATATAAACTTGGTAAACTTTATCAAAACTTTCTGATATTTTGCAGAGATGATCATGAAAGTTTGATATACAGCCCTTCTAAATTTCATGTACACTGGTTGAACTACAAAGATGTTACAGTCAGATATACATTTATATGTTAATTGCTTATACCACCAGGAACCTTTATCCAACCCTTCTGAAAGTTTTCTTATATAGTACATATTGGAAGGGGTATAATCATGCCAAGTTTCATATACATTAAATATGAAGAAAGAAAGTTACAGCTAAGAATGTATATGAAGATTTTTGCAAAATAAAATAATTCAACTGCTTCTAAAATTGGATCCATTTATTCACTCTTTTTGAAATTTGTTACACATAGTGCCTTCTATTGGAAGTATATTCACTCCATATATCAGCCAAATATAATGAAAAACAAAAATGTTACAGCCATAAATGTGTTTTCCATTGAAACGAATGGAAAACAAAAACAAAAACAAAAACAACAATTTGATATTTATGAAAATGAAAATGACATATAAATAGCAAAAACTAAAAATGAAAACAAAAATGACATGGACCTCTGGTGTATGCCTCTATTGATGATACTAAGGAAAGATGGTTTTGGTTTCCATGTCTCCACAGCCGTATCTTCTTGGTTATTTAGACTTCACCCCTCCTTAATTCTATGAACCAAGACCATGGTAACCTTTTACCAGTCCTGATCTTTGTCCCACTTCAACAGAGTCTCCCTATTTTCCCAGTGCCTGTCAGCTGTGGGGGCTTGGATGAGGTTGAGCCATCTGCAACTGAATCCTGACAAGACGTAGGTGATGTTGGTGGATGAGGGCTTGAGGGACCTGGGGGCGGTTGAATCTCCTCTTGTTGAGGGGGTTCACCCTCCCATGGTCTCTCAAGTGCGGAGTCTGGTTGTGCTCCTCGATTCATGTCTCAGCCTGGAATTTCAGGTTGTGGCCGTGGTGGGGAGTGTGTTTCAGCAGTTACATCTTGTCTGGCGGCTTCAGCCATACCTCTCAGACTCCGACCTCGCCACTATCATCCATGCCTTCATCACCTCAAGGCTGGATTACTGCAACTCGCTTTATGTGGGGCTGCCCGAGAAGCTGGTCTGGAGGCTGCAGCTGGTGCAGAATGCTGCGGACNCGGCTTCAGCCATACCTCTCAGACTCCGACCTCGCCACTGTCATCCATGCCTTCATCACCTCAAGGCTGGATTACTGCAACTCGCTTTATGTGGGGCTGCCCGAGAAGCTGGTCTGGAGGCTGCAGAATGCCACGGCCCGTGTCCTTACGGGGGTGAGTTGCAGGGAGCACATGACACCAGTGCTCCGGGCTATGCACTGGCTGCCTATAAAGCAACAGACCAGGTTCAAGGTGCTGGTTTTAACCTTTAAAGTCCTTCACGGACTGGGCCCTGCTTATCTACGGGACCGCCTCTCTCCCCATGTGCCCGTATGACCCTTGAGATCATCCGTGGGAGCCTTTTTGGAGGTTCCCCAGGCAAGGTGGGTGGCCACTGACATTAGATCTTTTTCGGTTGCCGCCCCTGTGCTGTGGAATTTGCTCCCAGAGGAGGCTCGGTTGACTCCCACTCTCCTGCTATTTCAGCTTTTATGTAAGACCTGGCTGTTCTGCCAGGCTTTTGGCAAGGGGAGAGGTTTTTCTTTTCCCTGCATATTGTAGTTTTAACTGTTTTAAATTATTTTATTGTTTTATTTATTGTTGTTGTTCGCTGCCCCAGGCATATAAGGGGTGGCATATAAGTTTTATATAAACACATAAAGATAGGGATTCTTTTCAGGAAGTTGTTGAAGAACAGATCCTATTTCTGCTATATATTCTTTCTCACTTTAGAAAGAAATGTCTAGAGCAACACTGATTTATAATACATTTTCTCATTAAGACACAATTCAAAGGAACAATTACTTATTCATCTGAATGGTGCATTTAGGTATAATTTGAAGACAAATTCACTAATTAAATACATTATTCTTAAAGTCTTTAGTTTCTAATTTCTCCTCTAGATTTCCTATTTTCTCCCCTAAATTAGTCCCCTATTTCTCCCCTACATTTCCTAATCTATACATATTTTTTTCATTAAAATATCTTTAAACAATTTGGAATTTACATTGTGTAATGTGCTGATGAATACTACTCCAATTAACAGCCTTAATAGCAAAGTGTATTAACTCTTGGGCTATCTATAATATGAACAATCATTATATAAAAAAAAAATTAAAAAATTCTCTGAATATTTTTTCAGAGGAGTGTGGCTTTTAAGACCTATGATTACAATAGCCCCTTAGGGGTAAATACAAAGTATATAATATTGGTTTCTTTTACTTTTGGCTTGTGTATGTCAATAATAATTAACACACATATTTCTCAGATTTTTTTAGGTCTGAAGGATTCACAAACTTGAATAGCCCCTCTGAGAAAAGTGAATATTAAATATGTGTTGCTGAGGAAGACCAGGATATCTGGTTTCGAAACACAGCTGTGTACAACACAGGGAGATGATGATCTCTCTCCCATTGGGGTCTATAGTATTGCAATATTGTACATATGATGGCTTATATTACTACATATATTTAGTATGATGTATGTTGTTTTTTAGCCCTTGGTCTCCATTGGTTTGTTAAAATGAATAAGAGATTGTTTTATGTACTTGGTGGGAATTCCTCTGCTATCCTCCTGGTTTTTTATGATACTCTAGGTTTTTTTGGGGGTGGGAGTTGTCCCTGAGGTGTGGTCACGGGAGGGCGGTGTAGCCATTATTTTTAAGGATACCTGGTTTGTGAGGAAATTCCCTATGCAATCCATCATGGGTGTGGAGGGTCTCCATCTGGTATTGGATTTGGATGGAGACAGAGTGGGGATACTGCTGATATATTAGGCACCCACCTGTACAGCAGCCTCCATGACTGTCCTGACCGAGCTGTTGTCGGAGGTGGTCTTGCAGTCCCTCAGGACAATAGTTCTGGGGGACTTCAATATCCATGCCTATGCCAGTCTTGGATGAATAGAACGTGAGTTCATGGCCACCATGGGCCTGTCTCAGAAAGTAGTGGGCCCCACACATGTTGGAGGATATACCCTGGACATGATCTTTTGCACAGGTCTTGAGACAGGGGATCCGTTAGTGAGGGAGGTGTCAACAGAGCCCTTGTCATGGATGGATCGCGGGTATCCTGGGGTATGCTGGCCCCCGGGAGGATGCAGAACCAGTTCAGTTGGTTCGCCCCTGAAGGCTTATGGAACCAGAAAGGTTCCAGATAGTTCTAGGGGATGTTTTCTCTGACTTTGATGACTGGCCACTCGATGATCTCATATTCATGTGGAATTCTGTGTTGACGGAGGCCATAGACCACATGGCTCCTAAGCGTCTGCTTCCGAATCGCCAACAACACAGCTCCCCATGGTATAAGGGGGAGCTGCAGTCGATGAAGCGGGAAGGGTGGCGGTTAGAGCGACTGTGGTGTCATTTGTTTGCTAAACTTGACCGATTGCAGCATAGAGTCTGGTTACGGGGAGAAGGAAGGAGTGGAGAGATAGGGTTCAGTAGGGATGTGCGATCAGAACCGAGTCAAAAATCGAGTTCGGTTAGAAAGTTCGGTTCAGTCAACAGAACTATTGAAGTTCGGTCAAATTCCCAACTTCCAAACTGAGTTCGTACATTCAAAACCAGGGTTTTTAGCCTTCCGAACTGGTTAAGATTCGACCAAACTGTTCAGTCAAATTCAAGTTTGGTTCCAAAGTTCGGTTTGGTTGACTGAACTATTCAAGTTCGGTCCAAACTCCCGAACCGTGTTCACACCTCCCTAGAGTTGAGTGTCGTCAGCGTATAGGTGGTATTGGAAGATGTGGGAGGCAATGAGTTTGCCTAGAGATTGGGTGTAGATAGAGAAGAGGAGCGGGCCAAGGACAGAGCCTTGGAGAACCCCGACCGAGAAGGGTAGGGAGGAGGAGGGGGAGGAGTTAGAAAGAGATACATTGAAGAAGCAATCAGAAAGGTAGGAGGAGTACAAGTCAAGGACAGAGTCCTGGAATCCAAGGGAGTGGAGTGATTCAAGCAGGACCAAGTGGTCAACAGCGTCAAAGGCAGCAGAGAGTTCAAGGAGGACAAGAATAGAGTAAAGTTGGTTGGATTTAGCCACAAGAAGATTGTTGGTAATCTTAGCAAGAGCAGTTTCAGTGGAGTGAAGGGGTCAGAAGCCAGATTGGAGTGGGTCAAGGGAGAAATTGGTGGAGAGGAGGTCAAGGCTGCAGGACCGGGCAGGGATTAGCGGGACTTTTCTTGAATGGTTCTCTTCTTTCTTGACTGGGAGAACCCAGCATGTGGTGCTGGGGGAGTTTTAAGCTCCCTCCCAGGGCCTCACGCGTGTGGTTCCACAGGGTTCCATCTTATCCCCTCTCTTGTTCAATGTGTACATGCAGCCTTTGGGGGAGGTCGTCAGGGAGTATGGGGTCAGATGTCATCAATATGCTGATGACACCCATATATATATATCTCATTTTCTTCTGACTCAGACCCGGCAGTCTTGGTGCTTACCTGGTGTTTATCAGCTGTAGAGGACTGGATGAGGGCGATCCACCTGAAACTAAATCCTGACAAGATGGAGGTGATGATTGTGGGGAGGGCTGAGGAAGTGATGGCCCAGCTCATTGATGGGATCTGTCCTTTATTGGTTTCTCAGGAATGGAGCCTGGGGGATGCTCCTGGACCCGCAGCTCCATCTGGATGCCCAGGTGATGGCTGTGGCAAAGGGGGCATTTCGCAAATTACATCTGGTGCATCAGCTTAGGCCATATGTCTCAGACTCTGATCTGTCCACAGTCATCCATGCTTTTATTACCTTGAGACTGGATTACTGCAACACATTCTATGTGGGGCTTCCCTTGGTGCTGGTTCGGAAACTGCAGCTAGTCTAGAATTCAGCGACCTATCTCTTGACTGGGACTGTCTGACGCAAGCACATTACACCAGTGCTCCGCGCTCTGCACTGGCTGCTGATAGTTTTCCAGGCCCAATTCAAGGTGTTGGTGTTGACCTTTAAAGCCCTAAATGGCTTGGACCCCACCTACCTGCAGGACCACCTCACCGTCCGGATCCTGGATCGGCCACTGTGGTTGGCCGGGGGTGCTCTCCTTGGGGTCCCCTGTGTTTCCTGGGTATCCCCCATGAGGAGGGCATTCTCTGGGGCTACACCACAGATGTGGAACTCCCTTCCATTGGAGGCCCGCTTGATTACTGACCTCCCCTCTTTCTGTAGGCAGTGTGAGACCTGGCTGTTCTGCCAGGCCTTTCCTGAGGGAGATGAGGTGGGTGGGTGGGTTGGGTTTTATATTGTTTTAATTGTAGTTTTATAATTGTTTGTTTTAAAATGCTTTAAAATGCTGTGAGTTGCCCCAAGATGCCTGGGGCGGGAGGGGGAAGCATATAAATTTTAGAATAAATAAATAAATTTAGGAACAGCTAGTTGACTGAGGTCATCAATCAGGTGGCTCCTATGCATCAGTTTCTGACACTTTGGTACCACAGGGCTCCATAGTTTACGGAGGACCTACAGCGGCTGAAGAGGGAGGGTCAGCAGTTCGAGTGCCCATAGCATCATACTCATGCCCAGGTTGATCGGTTGCATTATAGAGCATGGTTGAAAGTCTATACCATGGCTGTACAGAGAGAAAATAAAGGGTTCTTTGCTTCGCTTATAGCATCCATTCAGTTGTGTCCAGCGGAGCTGTTCTGGGTGGTGAGAGGATTGGTTGGTCCAGCCTCTCTCCTTCTGGATCTGAATTTTTCCACAGCCCACTGTGACATGTTTCTGGCATTCTTTGTGGATAAAATTGCTCACATTGAGCATGACTGACTCCACATCTTTGGATACAGTGGCAGAGCCAGAGGTGGGGAATGCCCTGTCTGGTCCGTGTTTATGGGAGGATTTTCAACTGGTGACACCTGCCGATGTGGCGGATGCCCTGGGCTCTGTTCGGGCCACAACTTGTGAGTTAGATCCATGCCCATCCTGACTGGTACGAGCTGCCAGGGAGAGGTTGGGGACCATGCTAGCAGGGATTATCAACACCTCCCTTCAGGAGGGGAGAGTGCTGGAGTGCCTGAAAGCAGCTGCTGAAAGCAGCTGTGGTTAGTCCTCTCCTCAAGAAACCATCTCTTGATGTTGGTGCCCCTGAGAGTTACCATCCTGTCTCTAACCTTCCCTTTTTAAGGAAGGATACTGAACTGGTGGTGGCCCATCAGCTACAGGTGCATCTGGACTGCATTGGTTTTGTGGATACCACACAGTCCAGCTTTCATTCGGGGTATGGCACGGAGACGGCACTGGTGGCCTTGGTGGATGACCTCCTTGTAGAACTGGACAGTGGTTGCATGACCCTTCTGGTTCTACTAGATCTGTCAGCAGCCTTCAATACTGTGAACCACGAGATGCTGTTGACTCACCTGCGAAATTTGGCCTGGGTAACCAGAGCCATTTTGCAGTAGTTCCCTCCTTACCTTATGGTTAGATCCCAGTGGGTGGTACTCAGGAATTATACATCTGGCCTGGGGGGCCCTCCTGTGTGGGGTGCTGCAGGGTTCCATCTTGTCTCCTCTTTAGTTTAACATATATATGAAGCCGCTGGGGGAGGCCGTGCGCAGTTGGGGGGGTCTTTTGTCATCAATATGCGGACAACACCCAGGTGTATTTGTCCTTTTCATTGGACCCAGGTCTTGCTGTGTCCTTGCTGTCCTGGTGTCTGTCGGCTGTGGGGGACTGGCTGAGGTGAAGTCGGTTGAAGCTCAATTCTGATAAGATGAAGGTGATTCTGGGTGTGTGTGCGTGTGTGTGTGATGGTCTGAGGGAGGTGGCAGCACTCTGTCCCCACCAACTCTGAAAATTTCCCAGTGGTACCTTGGATACTTGCAAAGGACTCTGCCAAGAAAGAGTTAAGAGTGAGTGGGTGGTGAAATGCTGCTCCTATCCCCCATCCACCTTTGTGGATTTCTACTTCTCTGAAAGGCCTGTTGGGAGCTTTCATGGGGAAGCCCTGTCTCCCCGCCCTGGAGATCTTCCCTCCACCTGACTTTGGGGGCCCCTTTGTCCATAGGAGGGGCCCACAATTCAGGCATGTGCCAAGACCCACCACAACCTTGCTACACCACTGAGGGGTGGTGCCCTACCCTTGAATTTGAAAGGTGAGTGTTCTCTGGGGTCTGGGGGGTGGGACAGGGAGGCTGGGTGTAAGGTAGAGGGTCGGGGGAACGATGTGGAAGTAGGGACAGGGAGGCTGGGTGAAGGGAGAGATATGAGGGTCTCTGTGGGGGCAGGGATGCTGGGTGGGGGCAGGGCTAGACCTGAAACAAAAAAATCTCAGCAACTGTTGCTTCCATCTGTTGGAAATTTCTTGTAAAGCTGTCATAAAACTGTTGTAAATTTCCCAGAAACTGACAAAAAGGCCTAGAAAGTGGAAAAAAAAAAAAGTCCTGGAAAGTGACTAAAGCATGTAAGAGACCACTTCTGTAGGCAAGCATGTATTTTCTTTCTTTACCATATAAGTTGATAGCTTTCTGCAATAAGGATGCTGGGGGAGGAATGAGGGGAGGAGGTGGGACAGGGGAGATGATGGTGACGGTGGGGGGAGTCCATTTCTTGCACTTGGGCCCATTCCAACCTAGTTATGCCCCTCAAGTCCTTGATAGAGGGTACTTTTTCAAGGGCTTGATAGCAAGGAAGTATGCTATACACAACACTGAGTCCCATGGAGGAAGTCAGCATAAGCTGTCCTTTTTGACACCGTTTTTAGACGAGGCGCTGAACAAGCGGCTCCCAAGTCACACGTGAAGAGAGAAGCCAGCCGCGCTTCCAGAAGTGACATTCTCCTCATTGCTGGCAACGGCAGTGGCCGGAGATGCGTCTCTTTGCAGAGACGCATTCTAGAGACCTGATAATTGAGGTCTCTACAACATGCCTCTGCAAAGCGCCGCATCTCTGGCCGCCACCATTGCCGGCAATGGGGAGAATGTCACTTCCGGCAGTGCGGCATGGCTTCTATCTTCACGTGCAGATCGGGAGGTGCTTTCAGCGCCCTCGTCTAAAAGCGGTCTTAGTTTCTTCCTGTGGTTGTGCTGTTGTATGCATGAGCCCGAAGTCTAATCAGCAGAGTTGTAGCCGGTTCATATTGGTATATTTTATAATGCCTAATGTTTAAATCAATATAGTTATTAACCTCCACTTCCTGTGTCTTAATGAGAAACCACCACTGGAAATATTTATTCTTTCATGAGGAAGATCTAGCGTGGGATCTAACTGTAGCAACAGCCCAAACTTCCATCTTTCAGGTGATTTAGTTTGTTTGATTAAACAGCAGGTTTGATTTTCCTTTTGAAAAACTTACTGAGGAATTACTCATTTTATTTGTTTTGTTTTTCATTAAAAAAACAGACTCTCATACTGGTCTTGTCCTGAGTCAAGGGCTGCCCAAAATTTGGTGGGGGAAATTCATCTAGGCGTCAGTTTAGTAAAGTTTCACTCCAAAGAACTGATCCTTGCAGATTTGATCTCTATCCAGGATCCTCAAGGGAAAAAAGAAATAAATAAAAAGAAGCAGTGGAAAGATGGTAAGAAATCTCATCTACGATAGCTGAAATACAAAAATTCATGTAAAAAAATCCACTGTATTTCTAATTCAACATTTAGAAGTAGAATGTTCATCGTCAGTATTTCCTCAAATGTTTAACGTGGCATGTAGGGTGCTTGGGTAATACCATGCAGGAGCCAGGCACCCTAACCTTAATTGGCTGCATATGACCAGGGACCTTTATAAAGTCAGGCTCTTGATGCAGTCAGGGGATATCTCCAGAAAAAAGCTGGCTTGGAAACAGAGGATGAGAGGCTGGTCTTGTCTCATGGAAGCAAACTAGGAAGGGTCACAACTTAGAGAACTGTTTGTCTGTTTTGGTGACGGGACTTTGGCACTAAATTAAAAAAAACACCAAAGAAAGAGCTATGCCCTGAAAGCCTGTTGAAGCAAAAACAGGGCAGGAGAACAGCACTAACTCTGCAAAGACTCACTGCAGAGAGGAACCTTTCCATAGGTCAGCTCTACAAAATCCCTCACGTGTTAGTGACCTTTAAGCTTAGTGTGTTTACACAAACGTTTTCACAGTCTCTCTCTTGTTATTGCTGTTCTCCTGGCTCAATATTCTTTTTACACTTCTATTTTGTCATTTGGGAACTCAGTTCCCAAAGTCTGTTCCATTAAAGTCATGTACTTCTTTAAGGGGATATATGCCTAAGCAAATTCTTACAGTGCCATCATTTGAGAGAATTATCTGGGGACATGTAGAGGCTGGCTGAAGATGAGTTAATCATTAGTAGTACTCTTAAGAGTGCCAGAGCATTCAGATGCTACAAAAGAAATCTCTCCTTAGTAGAGCTGTGCAAAGCTGCTGATATAAATCTGAGACTCATCAAGGTTAATATAAAGATTTGCAGAGGAACAAACAAACAAAAATGTCCAGTGACATCAAGTAATGCTACGCTAGGGTCGAAATCTGCCCTAGCAAGGCTCTAACCCCGCATTCACACCTGACAGCAGCATGACAGTGGTTCTCCTATGAGACAAAAATGCAGTGGGGGGAAAGGAGGCGGAAGCCAGAGGTACCGCCGGTGCGACCGGGGTTCTGCTGTGACTTCACTCGCAAATGACAGGGTTGGCATTTGAGCCCTGTCATTCGCGATTAACGTTGCAGAATCACTCTGTTTGCATCGACGCTACTTCTGGCTTCTGCCTCCTTTCCCTCACCACGTCTTTGTCTCACGGGAGCACCGCCACCTTGCCACTATCAAGTGTGAATGTGGGCTCAGAGCCTCCTTGCTATCTTCTGAGAGTGGAAAGGAGGAAGGAAAGGCTCAGTGAATCACTCCTACATTCCTCTTTGGGGGCTACCTACCTAGCCCAGTGGATTATCTCACTTGAGAAGTCCCGGACTGGCCTGCCTTGCAGCATTCCGGAAGTTACACTGCTGCTATGGCAGCAGAAACAACATTTTCAGTGGTCCTGGGATGCCTGTGCAGTGTTGTTGAAGACTTACCTCCTTCAGGGTATAAAGCATATATTTATTTAATTACATTTTATCCCACCCTTTCAATTAAAGGCTCAGGGCAAATTACAGGACCAAAACATTGAAAACATACACAAAATAAAATCAAACAACATTCTCTAACCCCTAACATATTAAAATACACAAATAAAATCAAGTAAAGCAAATAAGATCCCCCAATGTACAACTCCCCAAACCCTATCCCTGTCTACCTAGCCAAACAAAAATGTTTTGCATTACTTCTGGAAAATGAGCCAGCTTGGACTTAGGGCAGTTTCTCATGATACGTTCCGCACACAATTTGTCTCTGGGAAAGAATCCAGAAGGCAAAGCATGTGCAGGGTATTGTCCGTGACCCTGCAGAGGATTGAAGAGTAGTGAATTCCAGCTGTGTAATCGTCCGCATGATCTCTAGCAAAAATCCACGCAGGGGCGCTCCCAAGATTCTTTCCCCGAGGCAAATCATACACGGAACGTATTGTGGGAAAGCGGCCTTAGATGAAACTTCAAGGGAAGGGAATTCCATAACTGCAGAGCAGCCACGTGAGAATGCCTCGGTGTATGTCCTTGTTGTGATAACTTGACAGGCATACGGTGTTCGCAAGAGGGCGTTTGCTGTTGACTGAAGAGGCCACATTGGGACATGGGGGCAGAAGCAGACTTTCATATATTTGGGATCAGTTTATTTATTATTTATTTATAATAAAAACTTCTTATCCCACCTCCTCCTGTCAAGGCAGCTTCTGGTGGCATACAATATAAAAGCATAAAATACACAACTTAAAAACAAACAATAAAACCATCAATTCCTACCCTAACCTTATCCCATCCCTCCCCCTACCTGTCTCTCTCATCAAACTCCTGGTGGAACAACCAAGTTTTACACTGATGCCTGAAGGAGGGAAGGCCCTGGGCCAAACAAACCTGTGCCAGGAGGGAGTTCCACAACCGAGGTGTAGCGACTGAGAATGCCCTCTTCAATGTGGCCCCTGGACGAACATGGGGGACCTCCAAAAGGGCGCCCCTAGATGACCGCAATGGCCGTTCCAGAACCTGGGGAGTGAGGCGGTCTTGCAGGTAGGTGGGGCCCAAGTCATATAGGGCTTTAAAGGTCAACACCAACACCTTGAATCGGGCCTGGTAGGCAACAGGCAGCCAGTGCAGAGAACGGAGCACCAGTGTTATGTGCTCTCGGCGGCCCCTACCCATCAGTAGGCATGGGCGAACAGGACGCTGTTCAGATGTTCGGACCTTCAGTCGTTCAGTTCGAAACCCGAGTTTGGTTCGGCCAAACATTTTTTTAAAATGCTATCTGTACCGAAACAAAAAAAAATGTTGGTATTGGTATTTTTGGCCCTGAAACCACCCCTGGTGTCCACCCCTGGTGCCAGGAAGTCTGCTCCTCAGCTACCTCCCACTTCCAGTCATGTTTTTCCCATCCAAAGTCACATTTTTCCCACCCCCAAACTCATCCAAACTTTTCCAAACTGTCCAGAAGTTCCAGCGTTTGGTTCGGAAGTTCGGTTTGGTCGTCCGAACAGGCTGAGTTCAGGCCGAACTCCAAACTTCCAAACCGTGTCCGCCCATCCCTACCCATCAGGAGATGGGCTGCCGCATTCTACACCAGTTTCAGCCCTTGGGTAGCCCCATGTAGAGTGCATTACGGTAATCAAGCCTCGAGGTGATGAAGGCGTGGATGATGGTGGCAAGGTCACAGTTTGAGACCATCACACCAGATGTAATTTGGCAAATGCACTCCTCACCACAGCTGCCACATGGGCATCCAGGCAGAGCTGTGAATTGAGTTTACAGCTTTATTGTTCAAAATGACCACCCTGAATTTAGTCCAGAAAGCTATTGGTATCCAGCCCAGACTCTGGAGCATTGATGTAATGTCTTCCCAGTAAATTACCCACAACAGAAGGTTGTCCACCATGTTCTGCATTAGCTACAGCTTCCAAACAATCACCAAGAGCATGTGCATGCGTAGGGCTGCCACGAGAGCAAGTGTTCCCATTTCACATGGAAATACCAACCTTTTGGGAGTGCTTACGCATGTTCATCAGTACTTCATCCATCTCCAGTGATTCTGTACTTCCACCATTAGCCTCAATCCCAAAGCCCTCGGTTCAGGAACTGCATGGATTCCACACAGCTCAATGTCTTCACTATGGACTTACACGCAGTATAACAACAATAGTAATCATAATAATTAATAATAATATATGTATATAGAACTCCCCTGCCTTTAAATGACAGTTGGAGCACTTTACAATCTTAAAAATATAAAACAATATATAAAAAATTAAAACAATTTAATTAAAATTAAAATTAAATTAAAACAATTTAAACAGTAACAAGTCAACCAGGCCTGATGATATTTATTCCAAGGAGACAGAAAGAATGCAATTTTAAAATGACTAAACTAGTCAGTAATATGCAACTTATCACTAAAATCCTCCTCTGTGCCAGAGGATTGGAGGTTAGCAAATGTAACCCCAATTTTTAAGAAGGACTCCAGAGATGACGCTGGAAACTACATGGGCAATCATGTTGAATGCTGCTTCAAGGTTCAGAATGATCAGAATGGCCTGGCTGTTATCCATGATTTAAAACCATCAGCAGATCATTCATCTCCACGACAGTTGCAGCTTTTACTCTGTAGGAAGGCTAAAACCAAGACTGGAATTTCCCCAATATATTGTTGCTGTCCAGGTGCCTCTGCAGTTGCACTTCTACAGCCTTCTCAGTCACCTTCCCTAAGAAAGGCAGATTTGAAACCCAGGTGATAACTGGCAAGCACGCCAACATCAAGAGATGGTTTCTTTAGGAGGGAGCAGCCCTCTTCACTTTTGAGGGTGGCTGTTACTCTCCCCTCCATAAAGGAGGATTTAACAGTGCCTGTCAATAAAGGTACCACCACCCCAGCACTCACCCTCAACAACCAGGATAGGCACAGGCCAGAGAGACAGGCCATTTTTAAATGGATTCGGGGGGTGGGGGTGGACCATGTGCTCTCAGTGGAGCATACACGTCCAGTGGGGTGAGGGTTTAGATGGTGGCAGATGAGTGTGCGCTCAGCAACGGTTTGCTCCACCCCCCCATCCATCCACCAGCCACCCACGACCCCATACGGTTTAACCCAGGTTTTTCCTGGTTGCTCCATGTGGGGAAATGGGTGGAGATGCATCAGTTGCAGGAGCATGCCCGCAGCCACCACCACTTACACAGGTGGTACCACACATTTCCACTGTGTGGATGTGTGTGGTACTGTCTCGTTTAAAAACTGCCACAGGTGGTGGGTCTCAACAATCCCAACAGTGCACAGACTTCCTCCCTAGTATGGGGGGAGCAGAGAAGGAGAGGAGCTGCTGAGCTGTCAGGGAAGGGGGTGGGGCTTGGCCAAGAGAAGGGTGGTGGCCGAAGGAACTGAGATGGAAGGGGATAAGCATGTTGAGCCATTACAAGAAAGATGGAACAAAACATATCACGGAGAAAAGGGCATAGAGACAAGACTGAGAGACCAAGAGAGGAGGAGATGAGTAAGTGAGAAAGGGAGTGACTGAGTAAAGGAGACACAGAAAAGGGAGGAGGGGTTGGAAAAAAGAAATTTATGCTGAAATTTTGTAAGCTATATTTATGTTACTTTGCTGTTACAACTGTCTATAACAGATAGGGGGAAAGTATGACAGCTACTGGACTGGGCCAACACATTTACTTCTTGCTTCTAACAAGAAAAAAAACCACTTAAGAGGCTTTTGTTTTGAAAAAATATATCATGGCCAAACGTTAAGACTTTCTTATTAAAAAGGGGGGTGGGGAGGAGTGTCTATTTAAACATAATCTGCAGTTTTTGAAGCATAATCCCCAAACCCTATTTCTTATACATTCTCTTTCACAGTAGGATTTGCGGCTGCATAACCCAGGCCTATGGAATCCTAGGGAGAGTCACCTTTTCTATTAAAGCTAAAAAGCTATTTTCCAAACCTAATTATAATTTCTACCAGAGAGCTAAATCAGGTATTAAAAATTACCGGATTTAAAATTTATACTTGACAAGATTAGAAAAATAAATTATGACCTTCCATCCTCTGTATTCTCTAGCTTATGAAAGGATTGACCCAGCGTTTAAGGTGAAGATGTGCAGCACTTGTATTGAGTCAAACTTTAAACTGGATATATGCTTCTGAATGGAATGTTTGAGAACAAGAGTAAATTCATATGGGCCATGAAAAATATAAAAATGTTTGAAGCTAATAGGCCTAATATTACCATTCTTCATTGAAAAGTTTGATCTTTTCCTTTCCCTTTGGTTAATCGATAATTCAACTTTGTTGAGATCCTTCCATAAGTATATACAAAAAGTTTAAAAATAAATAGACTCTTTAAAGCTAAATTTGTGACAGAGCCACAACCACGAACCATATTCTTAGGCAATTATTTACATCCCAGAGAAGCAGATGTTGGGTATTAACATACATCATGGCAGAACACCGACATTACAATTGGATCCAGACTGGGAAGTAACTTGCTTCCCATCAGGATCGGGTCCAACCACAGAACAAACGTTCACATGTCCAGGCCCAGGGGGAGGGAAGCTGCATGACTTTGCAGCCAGCTGCCCCCACTCTCACTCTGTGCCCAAAAGTCCACCTCTCTCTCACGTGTTGGTTGGCCATGGCATCCAATGACAGCTGTGGCTTCCCACCACAGGATCCACTTTGGACTAGACTGGGAATAGTGGCCTATCACATGTGCTAGCCCACTGTAACCTGGTTGGGCAGGCATGTTGGTGGCTAACCCAGGGAAACTCCAGAGCAAATATCTGGAGTGCCCCCAACAATTGTGATGGTGGCCATGGGCCAAAGCAGGTCAACGTCACATTTGTTAAGTCCTGTTGAATGTCACCATTTGGTTTGCAGAGGTGGGAACAGAAATGGGCATAGATGACATCTTACTAAGTGATTGCACAGTGCTTTTTATGCATAGAATAAGGTAGTCAAAAATAAGCAAATTAAGTGCTCAGCTCAGGGTCATCTCCAGCTACTTTCCCATGTATGTGTATCACCTATAGCCAACAAAGCGTAAGGCCCTTGGTTATTTATTTATTTAGTTACATTTATTAGCCGCCCCCTCATGCCCATGCACTAAAGCACATCTTGTGTAGTTTATGAACAGTCCTGTTCACATATTCATAGACTCCTTGTTTTAGACAATTTATTCATTGCTTTTTAACAGAGGCTGGGAGGGGACAGAGACTAGGAAGGCTAGGGACAAGTCCCTCCTATCCATGCTTGCCTATGGCTTACATGCTTGTGGACTTTTATGGCACTCACAAATATGTAATAATCGTATTTTAAATGCATTATAAAACTAACATAGAACAAAATAATTTCATCAGCAGACTGACACTGAATGTTTTTGAGGGGCCCTAAGATAAACTTGTGACCTACTATGATTCCAGTTAAAGGAAAGAAGGGATCCAACCCTACATTGCGGCAGGGCTCCACCCCCAGCCAGAAGCCCCCAGCACGCCGCCATAGCAACAGCAGGGCTCATCCCCTGCAGGTGAGCGAGGCTCCACCCCCTGGGAGGGCTCAGCCCAGGCCACAGGCCAAAGCT
>QEPC01001884.1:606858-665395 GCA_003113815.1 Sphenodon punctatus | reverse complement strand
TGTTTGTCTTCTCCCATGTCTCTCCCGCTGTCCCCTCTCCTTGTCTCCCCCTCCTTGTCTTTTAGATTGTAAGCCACAGGTAGGGACCGCAGCTGATTATATGTTCTGTACAGCGCCAGGTCGTTACTGGCGCTTTATAAATGTTTAATAATAATAATAATAATAATACATGCTGCTATGCATACGTCCGTGCATATGTCTCCTTGTGCTCCCTTACTTCCCTGTGTGATCTTGCAGCAGTGGTTGGTGTAGCGTTTATAAAGGGTCCATCTCAAGATCCCCTAGCTGTACGCAAGAGTACCCACAGTGAGTAAACAATCCAGTCTGGCACATCCCAGGCTTTGAACTTGAACAAGAGCTATGAGGCACTTAGGGTATAATTAACAATTAGCCAGGCTTTGTTACATTGTGAGCAACAGGAAGAAAGTTGTGTCTTTTAGCCCAAGGAGACGATGATAATTCTGTCATTCATTTCTCAGGATCTCATTACAATACCATACAAGAGTTAGTACCTGGCCCAAAGCATGAAGTCCCTCTTATTTTGTGGTAAAACTACTTTTTTACTAAACTTCATCCACTTGACATATTCAATTTTGGCCTTGCTTTAACTTTTATTCTTTGCTATACATGAAAAAGTCAAAATGTATGCTTTTCTGTAGTAGTGATGTCTGAGTTTTGCTGATGGAGCTTGACTAGTATACAACCAGCACGGATAAAGCCACATGAGATAGCACCAGATGGATCCCATGCCTGCTCCAATGAGCAGCCCCCCTGTGGCCTGTGGCCGTCATCAGCCCCCCACACCATGAGTTGGGCCAAGGAGCTGGTCATATGGGGCTGGATGCCCGGACTCCTGCTGCACTGCAAGATCAGGCCCGCTGATGCTCGAAAACCGATGGGGTAGAAGGGGAAGAGGAGCACAGGTGCTTTCCCTGCATGCCAAATAGCTGATGGGGGGGGGAGGGGAGCCCATAGGGCCCATACTCTTCTGGGTCTCCCCCTCCCCCGATCAGCTGTTCTGCAAGAGGGAGAGTGTGCTTCTCCAGGCCCAGTCCTCAAACTTCGCCTCACAGCACAGCTGCGTGGGCCAAACAGATTGAAGGTGGCCCGTTATCCCACATTGGACTAGGTGGGGCAACAGTGAAACACGATACGTCACAGACTTTCTCTGGTGGACGTATTGCATAGCAGCCAGCTGCGGGCCCTGGGACAGAAAATGGGTGAACATCTGGCAGCCACAGGCCATACAGTCCACTGCATCACAGGCTAATGTGAGGTAAGGTTGCCCCATGCGTGATAACATCTTGTGTGGCCTTACCCCACCAGAATATCATCTGTGTTTTGCATAGGTATTTGTTCAACTTAATCAGGATTTTTTGTGGTCATGATGGAGCTTAGCAAGTAAAAGTAAAACCCAAGACAACCCAACCCAAGTTTTAAAAAAAAAATTGTGAGAAGCTCTGGGGCAGAAGTAGGCATGACACTAAGCAAAGCACTTAATTTTCCTTTTTGCATAAGCACTATTTATGTATGAAATTTGAGTTTCATTACGTAGGTTTTCAGAGCCTGAGACTTCTTTCTTATTTAAATTAACCTGAAAGTATATTTCTCCCCCTCTGGCTATCATGCTGACATGTGCTCCACAGAAACCACTGTTACATAAGCACATTATTTCTCCCATAGTCCAGTTTCCAACAGTAAGATGAATGCCAAACTATTCAAATTCTGACTGGTATTTTATACAGATAAGGCTAGCTCTTTTACACTCTAGAGCAGCAATTTAATTTAACCTTATAATTGTCTTCTGAATGAGGAGTTAGACAATTAGGCTGCTGGACAATTTGTAGCATAAGCTCTGGCCGAAAAGGCAAGGTCAAGATCTAACCCTCAAATAATGTAGAAAAACATTAAGTCCATTTGAAAGCTCAGGCCTGAGGCTAAAGTATTAGTGTCGCTTCAAAGCATATTTTATGGCTTTATAAGAAAGCCACACTGTGAAGCATCTTGTTGCTTGTAAATAATCCAACCACCAAAGAGAAGGCATGTCAAAGAGAAAGCATTCGCAGCAAGGGGACAATAGGTAAATGTCAGCCCATGCCAAATATTTCATATTTCTTTCTAAAGGAGGCTCATGCAAACCCTTTGAAGTCTAGGCTTATTTGAAAGTTTAAACTTCCAAAGTTGAAATTGCTACTTACTTATTTTTTGCAAAATTCATTACAGCAGAGTGTTGAACACTTTGATCTTGCGTAGCTGTCTTGCAATTTACATTGAGGAGCACTTTCTGTAACATTTTAATTTACTCAAAGACTGAGTTGTGTGAAGAATATAAAGTACTAGCTACAAATCAACTGTGGGTCACATTTGTGCTTCCTTACAGATGAGTGGAAAGGGGGTAAGAAGTGAGGTGGTCCAATTTGCAGACAACACAAAGTTATTCAAGGTAGTTAAAACATGAGCGGACTCTGAAGTATTGCAGGACGAACTTGTGAAGCATCTGACTGGCAGATGAAATTTAATGTGGACAAGTACAAAGTAATGCACATAGGGAAAAACAATCCCAACTTTATGTACACAATGCTGGGTTCTAAATTAGGAGTTACCACTCAGGAAAATGACCTTGGAGTCATTGGCTGCAATCCCAAGTGGGATCCACGTGACACAATGCAATCCCTATGGAGAGTCATGTGATTTCCATGGACATGTGCACACGCAGGATGCGCCCAGCATGCGTAGGACATGAGATCACCCCCACTGTGAACAATACATTAACTCAGTGTGTGGCGGCTGTCAAACAAGCAAACCGAATGTTAGGAATTAAACGTAAAGTGATAGGGAACAAAACTAAAAAGATCATAATCATATATAAATATATGGTTAGGCCACAACCTGAATATTGTGTGTAGTTCCGGTTGCCCCATCTCAAAAAAGTTATAGTAAAAATAGGAAAGGTACAGAAAAGGCAACAAAAAATGATAAGCGGTACGGAATGGTTCCCCCATGAAGAGAGGCTGGATAGGTTGGGGCTCTTCAGCTTGGAGAAGAGAACTGAGAGGGTATATGATAGAAGTGTATAAAGTCATGAGTGGTCTGGAACAAGTTAAGAGGGAACAGTTATTTACCCTCTCAAAATAGTGCTTGAACTAGGGGACACTTAATGAAACTAACAGGTAGAAGATTTAAAACAAATTTTTTAAAGTATTTATTCACTCAACGAACAATTAAGTTGTGGAATTTGTTGCCATAACTCATCAAGGCCAGTAGTATAGCTGGGTTTAAGAAAGGACTGGATACATTTTTGGAGAATAGATCCATTAGCAACTATTAGCCAGGTAGTTTGGGGGAATGTAACTTCTTACCTTTGGGGGCTGGGATTGAACAACAGGGAATAGATCTCCCCAAAGTTTTTCCCTTTCTTATTTCTTTAAAGGTGACATTTTTTTACACCTTAACTCTGTCCTTTACATTTATAGAAATTCAATAAACTTTATAAAATTTAATTCTATAAACTTTAGACAATTTAAATTTATAGAAATGGTAAAGTAATAAAAATGCATTGCTACCCAAAAGGATAGGGTTTCATTCACTTCATTTCACTTTTAATTTATACCCTGCCTCTCCCATCACAGATGGCTCGAGGTGGCTCACAACAATATCACAATACACAATAATCATAAACAATAATAAATCAAATATCAGCAGCAACAACAACAACAATAATAATAATAACCCCCACCTCCAGTCTAATCACATATATAATACAATCCCACCCCTCAAGTTAATTCCATTTTATACCCATAACAAATTAATTACATCTTATAACCCATCTCCACGTAACATACTACTTCCTCAATCCCCCCCCCCCGCTGCCACCAGGGTGGGCNTACCCATAACAAATTAATTACATCTTATAGCAAATTAATTACATCTTATAACCCATCTCCACGTAACATACTACTTCCTCAATCCCCCCCCCCCGCTGCCACCAGGGTGGGCCCTCCCTCCCCCTACCTTCCTGCTCTCACGAGGAGGCAACTCACAACAGTCATCACAATATATAACAACAAATAAAGCAAAAAATCAACAACAGCAACAATAGCAGCAGCCCCCCATCTCCAATCTGGAATCACACATATAATACAATCCCACCCCTCAAACTAATTACATCTTATACCCATCTTCACATAACATACTACTTCCTCACTCCTCCATCACCTATCCTCCTGCTCTCACCGGGAGGGAGAGGCCTTCCACTCATCACGTACACGTATTCCCCTTCCCACCACACGCTACATACATTGGGTCCATCTGTCAGCCCCGCTGCTGAACTCCGCCAAAGGGCAACGCCAAAGGGCAAGCCCCTTCAGCACGGGCCCCCGGCACGGCCGCCAGCATGGCCGTCGGCTTCTCCTGAAACTTGAGGGAGCAACCCAGAAGCCAGCTTCCCCATGCCCCGCCCCCTTCCTGGGGGTGAAGGCGCCAGCAGCGTCCTGCTCCAGCTTGCGGGTAAGCAATCCCCAGCCCGCTGAAACCCGGGCTTCGAGGGGGGAGCTGAAACAAACCCCCTACCACAAGCTCCAGGGAGGGAAAGGGGGTGATGACTACTGCCCCCTACAGTCATTACCCCACAGATGGGAGGTCCATCAGCCATGTCCTTAAGAGTTAAGGTGTCGTAAAAAAAAAATCATAGGTGACTTATAATAATAAAGGACCACTAAATAAATATAGTCATACTGCTACAGCAAATAATTCCCCAAATAAGCATTTATGGTAAATACAGTATGGTAATTAATTATGTACCTATGGTGTATTAATGGTGATGTTATGTTATGCCACGTAGATAATGAAGTGCAAATGAGTAAAAAATTTTGCATTTAAGTTTTAATATATTGTATGTTAAATGTGTTTTTAAATGTAAGTGTAATTAATTTTCATGGTTTTAAAGTTTTGTTAAACTCTATTGAGTTCAATGGATTTCGAAATGTAAGTTTTGTTTAGAAATGATCCTGCCTTTAATATTCTTTAAAACCATACGGTTTTTTGTCTTAGGATAAATGATGTTAGTGATTGTGTATTCGTTCAGTACAACAGTACTAGTCCAGTAGTCTGAACACATTAACACATGGAGAGGGCGTTCTCGGTAGCCGGCCCACGGCTGTGGAACTCCCTGCCGGTGGAGGCCGGTTTGGCCCCGGATCTACCCTTGTTTCAACATGGTTGTTTTGTCTGGCTTTCAGGGGGGATGGGTAGGGTGGGGGGGGATGGGTTAGGGTGGTTGGTTGGTGGGTGGGGGGGTATTTTTTATACCTCCCATTGTTGTCTATTTTAAACGTTGTTTTTAATGGTAAAGTTTTATAATGTTATATATTATCCCAGAGCTGCCTGTGGCAGGATGGGTGGGTTAAAAATGCCTGAAATAAATAAATAAATAAATATAAAAACCTCCCTTCCCGCAGAACCAAAATATTGTTTAATTAATAATTTCCATTGGAAGGCTGATGGAAGAAAAAGCAATTCACAAAGTCCAAACTTCAGGTTTTTTTTACAGGTGATAATTTTTTCTCAAGCTACTGTTCTCTAAACATTTTTTTTGTAAAGAATCTCTGGCTGTTCCTTTTGATCTCAGCAGCTGGCTACCTTCTGTGCTGTGGCATAATTTAGGTGCAGCAGTAAATAAGCCCATGAATATTTAAGGGAAAGTGAGTAAGAATAAATTATTTCCTGCAGGCAAATGGAAGAACCTGCTAGCAGGGCACCATGTACTGCCAAAATCTCACTCTTTGGAACAAATATAATTTGCTTACTATGACGTTTTGCTTGCCTCTAGTCCTTTCACAGCTCTCTTATGGATATAGGAGAAATGATTCAAGATTTGCCAAGTTTCTGAAACAACATAAAAAAACATTAGGAATCAGCAAAACACAACACAAAATCTGGCTCCACAGTTTAGGCATTGTAGTTACGGCCAAATTCATTAAAGACTTGCAGAATTTAGCTCTAAAACAGGTTATATCGTTCATATGTTTCAAGGTCAATTACCACTGTGAGGCAACATGTGTGCAATTTGAGCTGAAGAGCCAGGTCCACATTGCAACATATTTTGTAGGCAAAATTGAAGTACCCTATATAGCAGTGCTTGGTATAAAATAGTTCTCCGGTCTTATAATCACACCAATCTGTGTGAAACAATCAAGGCTCTTGCAATCAGTATATACAAAAACACCACCTGAACAGAGTGTTTTGGGGTTAAAGAAAAGAAACACTTCTAGGGTAGAGTCTTCTTGGTAGTGGAGCCAAGTGGATAAAGTGTTGGTAATGGAACTAGGAGCTGAGGTCTTAGCCTGAACTAAGTCACATCTTAGCTTTTACATTGGTGCTCCAAAGTCTGCCCTGACTGCCAATAGAGTTCCAGGCACAATTCGGACAGGTACTGCTTTTGACTTATGAAGCCCTAAACAGATTGGGTCCTACATATCAAAAGGATCCTGCCCGATACTCCATCATACTCCCTAAGGTCAACCGGGGGCACTCTCTTGCAAATTCCATGAGTGCACCATGTCCGCACAGCAAAGGTACAGGGCATTTTTACATGATACACCCCCATGCATCTACACTTACCGTCCATATGGGGGATGTGTGATTTGAATACAGTGTGTTGGGGTGCAGGCTCCCATGACCCATACACCTCCCACCCTGTCCATACACGGGGCAGTCTGAGAAAATCCAGAGTGCACCGTGCGTGAATGAGGTGGACAGTGCATGGATAGGGCAGCAATGCATGGGGCTGCTCATGTAAAGTGCCCCCCCATGCACCACACCCATGCACCTGCCCCACGAAATGACCACAGGCACCCCATCCCACCCGTCTCGTGTAAAAACACCCACACACAGAGGTATTCTTTCTCAGCAACTGTTCCACAGCCTTGGAACTCACCTCCCCTGGAGGTTCATCAAAACCCAAGCCTGAACATTTCCAGAGGCAACTAAGACCTCTTTATTTGGTCAGGCTTTGAATGGGCAGGGATAGAGTTCAGAAGTTGGGGTTTAAAATAGTTTTATTTGGAACAATATTTTACTGGTTTTTTACAATATTTTACTGTTTTTTATATTTTTCATAACAGTATTAATAGTAATCATTTTTATTTGTATAGTGCCCCCATGCACCATATGGTGCTTAGAGAGCCTCACAAAATTGGTAAACAAGCAAATGAAAATAAATTCAATCAAATACCATTGTTGGGAATGAGCCCCAGGCTAGGGTTCAGCTTCCTCACCCTAAGATAGGAATGACACTGAACCCTAAGGTGATACCAACATAAGGCCACTTGCCGACATTATGTGGGCTAGCAATTCTCCCAGCGGGGAATCTCCTGACTGGGAAACTGACATGGGCACAGGGTTAAAAGCTATTATTTAAAGAGATGTGGTTAATAGGTGCACTTCTACCACCCAAGCCTGGAACCTAGAATGCCACGAGAGGAAGGGATTTAAGGTGGTCTTTTATGGTCTGCAAGTGAAACGTAACAGCTGACATCATTACAACGCTAATCTTTTGTATGTTTTATCTTGTATGCCTCCCCCTGAGTCTTCAGGAAAGGATGAGATACAAATCAAATTATATAAACAAGCAAGCAAGCAAAGTGAACTCACTGGGAGTCTTTTCAGGCAAGTCACCGTCTAACAGCCTCAGTTCCCCATCTGTTGTTCTTAGGGTGAATTACTTTGAACATAGGAAGTGCTATAGAAGAAATAATGAAATGGAATATTTCAATTACAAATAGAACGTCTTATCCACTTATGCTTTTGAGAACTAGTGAATACAACATTACTCTTGCCAGACTCACTTCACTCCCTTGGCTTCCGTGGCTCCGTCCTCGACTGGTTCTTCTTCTACCTCTCTGATGGCTCCTTCAATGTGTCTCTTGCCAACTCCACCGCCTCCTCCCTTCCCCTCTCAGTTGCTGTTCCCCAAGACTCTATCCTTGGCTGTCTCCTTTTCTCTATCTACACCCTGTCCCATGGCAAACTCATTTCCTCCCATGGCTTCCAATATCACCTGTACGCTGATGACACTCAACTCTATCTCTCTACTCCCTCTCTCTCCCCATCTTTTCAAGCTCACCCTACCAGCTGTCTCTCGGATATCTCTACCTGGATGTCTCAACATCAATTCAAACTCAACTTGGCTAAAACTGAACTCCTTATCTTCCCCCCTCATCCTTCCTCTCCCTCTTCCCTGTCTATCCTTATTGATGGGGTCACCAATCTTTCCATCCCCCAAGCCCATAGCTTAGACTTCACCTTTGACTCAATCCCTTTCTTTTAAACCCTACACCGACTCTGTTGCCAAATCCTGTTGCTTCTCCCTCCATAACATTGCTAAGATTCCCCCTTTTCTCTGTCTCCTCTGTCAAAAACCTTGTTCATGCTCTGGTCATATCTCATCTTGATTACTGTAAAACATCCTTCTCACTGGCCTCCCCTGCTCTCACCTTTCTCCCCTTATCTCCGCCCCAAACTCTGCTGCTATGGTCATCCACCTCGCTTGTCACTTCGACCACGTACAGCCCCTCCTCTCCTCTCTTCACTGGCTCCCCCTTCCTGAACAAATCCTGCACAAGCTTCTAGTCTTCACCTATAAAGCTCTTCACAACCTTGCTCCCCCCTACCTCTCTGCGCTAAGTTTCCTCCGTACTCCAGTCCATGAACTCCGCTCTTCCTCTGTCCCCTCTCTTGCCCTCCCATGCCTCCCCCGCTCCCCTAACCACTTTCGTCCCTTCTTCCTAGCTGCCCCCCATGCCTGGAACTCCCTCCCTGCCCACATCTACTTCGCCCCTTCCCTTCGTACCTTCAAATCCCTTCTCAAGACCCACCTCCACTGCTCTGCCCTCCCCGACTCCTCAATCCCCTCCACTAACTCCTGCTGACACCTTCCATCCAGTACAATCTATTACCTGAGGTCTGTGCACTCATATCCTCACCACACGGACTATCATTCTCAATGTAACCAAGCCAAGCATGTGCACCTGCGACCTTGCATTGTCATGAATGTTACACTCCTTGTCTCTCCCTCTGTTTCCCTTCCTTCATCTTCCCCCCTCCCCCCCATCTCTCAGATTGTAAGCCCTAATGCAGGAACCGTGTCTATTCCATTACTTTGTAAAGCACCAGGTACATTGCTGAAACTATATAAATGTGTGCTAATAAATAATAATAATAATAATAATAATAATAAATTTTCAAGCTTCTCTCCATCACCTTCCCCTCCCTCACCCCCACTGCACTAACATATAGGGGGATTATCTATTCATTTGGCCATTACAAATAAGTATAAGTACAACACAGTCAGATGAATAAATGATCACCCAGTACTAGTTTTGCAAAATTTAACTTTAATGTAGCAAATGAAAACAGTTCCATAAATGTTCATTTTACCAAAAAAATGGGGGGAAAAAGAGACATTTCAAATATGAAAATCCTTAGTTATCATTCTACAAATTATAAGCAGTGAGAAAATCTGCCACCAAGCCCAATAACCAACTCAGCTTTAGTCTCAGAATGTTTCCTGTTATGAACATAACGCCTAAATGAAATACAGTCAAATACCAAAGCACATTTACCAAGGAGTGCAGGCAAACCAGGACTGCTGTCAGGAAATTTACTGGTAGTAAACACTGTTGTTTTTGTGTTGCAACCATGAAAAATGATTGCTGCCAGTTAAAAAAAAATGTCGTTATCAATTATTTAAACATTTTCTAGTTGGCAACCCTAAGTCCATTTTCACACGGTGCTGCTCGGTGGGGGGGATGGGTGCATGCTGGCAGCGGGTGTGCTCTCTTTCCCACAGGTGCACATGCATCTCCACCCATGGAGCCTCCTTCATTTTGTTGTATGGCTCTGTGGGTGAGTGATGAGTGGAGATGGGTGTTTGTTGGGAGTGCACACTCACTTCCACACACAGCCCATGGTGTTTCCACGGGTGGGCACCCATCCTCCCACCCACCACCACAGAGTACTCATGGATGCCCCCTCCCACTGCACACCCACCCACACACCCAATGAGAGGAGGGGAGGGCGTCCGTGCAAAAATGGCCTAAGATAGTCTATCAATATCAACATAGTTGCCATTATTTCTAGTGTGTAAAAGGTTTCCAAAGTTACCAATGATAGACAGACTGAATGTCCAATCAGACCAATTCAAGGTAAAGGTAGGGAAAAGTCTTAATGCAAATAAGTTTCCCAGTATGCCATTCCATCAGTTCCGGACATCTCAAATTTTAATCACACAATATTATGCAGATGTAGTGAGGGATTTTTTTGCCAGCTGGGGTCATAACCTGCTTCTCTTCAACATCTCTGGCATGTGTTCCATTGGCCCAAGTGCCAGCCTCCACCAGCTATCTCATAATGCCAGCAGTCCATTGGCCAGCACCTAGTGCTCAGCATCCATCATTCTGTAATGCTGGAGGCAATTCCCATCAAAATTTGTCCAAATGTCTAATTCCTTGAAAATCGCTGTGACTGCAGTAGCATAGAATTCACAAGGGCCTGCTAGCAACATCCTGGTCCCTCTGTTAAATGGAGAACCAGAGACTATGAGTTTTATTTCACTGTACAAGAATGATGTTTTTCACAAAGACAAGTTTTCACCAAGTTTCACTAATGGCAGCAACAGATCTATTGCAAGTTTACTGTCTATAAAAACAAAACTTCAATTTTACATCTACAGTGTAACTGTTGTCAGTACAAAGCTGATATTTCCTTACCCAAAATTTTGCATTCCCAGTACACTCCAAACTCCCACTGAAATAACTGGATTTTTTCTGGTCAGTGAGAAATACAAGATCCTTCTCAGTGTAGTCACAATTTAAGGAGGGCACATGGCTAAAGTTAACAACATATAAGTGTATGAAATATCTGTCCCTAAAATCTAGTTACCTGGAGGGGATTGGGACTCCTGTTATTGATGGATGCATACCCATAGAATTAGGAGTTGCTGTAAACCCATCTCCTAACTAGTTGAATTCCTATTGTCGACACCCCCCCCCCCAAAGAAGACGAGGACACCTTGCATGGGTTTAAACGGCCGCACTCTTTATTAAACCAAAAAAGGGGGAAGAGGTAACCCTCCCACTTCCCCCTTTAACTGGGGTCCTCTCTATCTCCTATTTCTAGCTGTTACTCATTCCACAGGAGGTTCCCTTCCCCACACGGAACTAACCAGTCTACCTGTCGGCCATCTTTAATATCTTCGGGTTAAGCCCGAGGGAATCCTCCTGTGCCCTAACTTCCCCAACTTTGTCAACTTACCCCCTACCCCGACCACTGGGTTTCCCCGGGCCAGAGCGGATTGTTCGTATCTACCCCTTTTGCCCCTGAGGGCGGGGTTTAAACAATAACAAGGGTGAAGGCACCATAACCTACTGGTTGGTGTATGGTCCTTCCAGCGGGTCCGGCCGCTCGTCTCTCACCCTTGGGCTGACCGTACAGTGGGCCGCACTGAGCAGCTATGCATGGCCTATGCCTATCCCTTAAGGAGATGTTTCTATTCAATACTATGCTATCAACTACAATGTTTAACCATTGGCCTGAACTCAGCCTACCGCAAGAGTGCGACAATTCAGCCTACTACCTGCGAAAACGCATCCTTACCCCTATCTACTCATCAGCAAATCACTCCAGGAAAGGCGAAAAACCCCTCACCTTTGCCAATTTGGCTCAGGGAAAATTCCTTTCCGGTCCTAAGTTGCGACCAGTAATGACTCGGAGTGGTGCCTATTTTAGGGGTGGGTGGGTGGGTGCATATCTCCTTCCCTGCTCGCGCCCAGCCAAATGAGGCACGGAGCAGGGAATCACAAAATGGCGCCCGGGAATCGCGGCTCTCACGAGAGTCCCAGGCGCTGTCCACGTTGTTGCCGAGGCAACTAGGCTTGTCTCCCTCCCGGCGGCCGTCCTGACCTCCTCGCCTCCTTTGTTCCTAGGAGGGAGGGGCGCCACCAAACCCCCGCCACGGTGAGCGCAGCGGGGCATTTGGATGAGTGATTTTATTTGTTGAGGACCTCACCTTATATCAAAGACAACCTCTCAGTCAGCCAAACAAAAAGGCTTGTCTCTCAGGTTTATTAATCATGCAGTCCCAATTAGCAACACCAAGCCCCCTGGTGGGACCCCACTCTTCTAGGTGTGTCAAGCTTCAGCCATGGGCAGAGTTCAGACACATCCCACTTAGTCTAGCTTCCTACTTAGTCAGCCCCATCTCATTGTGCCTGCCTGGGTCAGCACCCTGGCTAGCTTCCAGCGGGGCCCAACATCAGGCCCATTTAGTTTGGCAGCCAGATTCAAATTGCCTGAATCCCTAAGCTTGCAGACTTTATAGTCCTAGAAAGAGTGTGGCCCCAGAAAACAACCAACTCCCTTAAAGGTCGGAACAGGAAACTTTTCACACATGAATCCCAGCCCACTTATGAGGGTTTGCATTCTACAGGGACATAGGGCCCTGTCCAGTTACATTGAACGTGTCCAAACTCATCTTTAAAGTGAAGTGTACAGATAAGGTTGTATTTTTGCATGTATTGAGCATGAACAACTCCACTTCATTTACACAGTTTTAAATTCAGAGAACATTTGAAAACCAGTTACCATATATCTATGTATGAAGCACACCTATTAACACTGTGGCACCAATTCAATGCCCTGCAGATCCCCCTTCAGATTCACATTGCTGGCACATTGAGCCACATGCAGCTCTGTGCAGGGATCTGTGGGACATTGGATTGGGGCCAATGAGGTTAATGGGCACCTGCGACTATGTATCTGGCTATAAAGGGTTTACCAGAAGGAATGTGTAAGTGTATGAATGAGCTTGATTAAAGCATTGGACTATTATGCAGGAAAACCTCCCTGACAACAAAGGAAAGTCACTTTCTCTAAAGCTCAGTTTTCCATCAGAGTGTCTATGTGTAATATATTTAATATATATTATTAATATTGCTTCCTTTACCTGATTTTTCTCTATATAGACATCAAGATATTTATGTCAAGGATGGCCCCAATTTTTTAATATACAGCACCTAGCACAATGTGTCCATGATCTCAAATGAGGCTTCTATGTGCTATCACATGAACTGTGGAGGGCCTAATCCCCGAGCAGCCCTCTAGTGGGCAAGTGCAGACACCACACTGCGGGGCCAGGATGGGGAGCCAGGCACGTTACGGGTGCCCTGCCCTGTCCAGTCTCCCTCCCCCGGTCCAACCAAAATCCTGCCCCCAGTCATGACATGGACATGTGCAATGGGAGACAGCACCCGCTGCTCACAGCTCTGCTGCGGAGCTCACCGCGGAGTTTACGCATGTCGAGTAAGGCTGCTCCATGATGCATCCTCAGAATTTTTGAGAGGATGCATTGCATAAGTCAGCTGTTCACCCCACTGCATCATGTGGCCCAGATGCCCAAGGAGGCATGACTACCCAAGGCATGGTAGCCTCACCACTGTCTTGTATATGGCCTTACCCATAATATCAACTTGGGATGACTGCATTACTGGCTGCATTAGTAATGCGACTTGGGATGGCTGCATTACTGCAAAGTGATAAAGTGAAAAGTAAATAATACAGATTGTTTCAAATGGGCATTGATAAGACCTTTATCTACAATGTATGTAGCATATATGCTGGTGTGTGTGCGTCTTTTGATTTAGCAATGACTGAAAAGATATTTAAAATTTTAATTGGTGTACTTTATGTGTTTCTGCCTATATAACAAGGTGTCGAGATAGAAAAGACCCACCTAGATTGTGGTTTTGGTGGCAAAGCATCTCCTGTCACTTCAGATATTAAACAAATGAGACACCTAGTAAATAGCCATCACTAGAGGTGAAACAATTAGCGTGGCTTGTATTGGTAGATATTATTGGTGCATTTTGATAAATATCTGAATAGCATCTGTATCTGAAATGGTAATTCAGTTATTTGGTTGTCTGATTACTGTGCTGTGGCACTATACTCAATACTTTGGCTATTGCTCATTTGTGGACAAATGAATTAGCAAAATGACCAATGAACAACTGAAACGAACAACCGAATAAGCGAGCAGTTGAAATGAAGAAAGCAAAACAGATATCTGGACAAAGAAAGATGAAAATCTGCTCCACTGGATTCGGTTTGAAGCAATCAAATTTGACAGGTAATGTAATTGCATTGAATAGTCATTTCACCTCTAGCCCTCGCTGTTGTTGCATATTGAAGCATTATCCAAATCTCCACGGCAGCTATATTGTTTTGCTGACAGCTTCTCTAGCTGACATTGGTTATGGCAGACTAGCGCTTGCGGAGGAGCAACATGGTGTCAGTACAGCAGGAAAAGGAATAGACAAACACAGCATGTGGCAAACAAGGAAGTGTGTGAAACTGCTTTAAACTCTGACACAGATCTATGTCCAAGCCAACAGAATAAGTGCCATTGCTGCTGTCCAGATAAGTTAAGCACTATTCTGTTCTGTGTGATGCAACAAATACCCATAAGAGAAATCACAACAGTAGACAATTAGAGCTATTTTGTGTTAGACAGACCTGGTGAATTAGAAAGAACTGGGTAGTTTTTGCTTTAGTTCTGATAGCTCCTCTCCTATCTATTAGTCATTTGTTACATTCTCTCCATAATAATTTGAAGCATTTGCCTTTCAGAAAGAGCACATGAAACAACTGTGTTTACTTCATGACGCAGAGCTGAAATGGGAACCTGATCTGGTGACCTGCGGGTAATGCTGGTATTTCCGGGTACCGTTTCAGTTATTCAAATTGGTATCTATACCATACAAGTACCTCAACTACTGAAATACCGACAATTGGTATATTGAAATAGTGACAACTGGTATACCAAGATACTAAAATTACCCCCAGAATCCTGAAATCCGGGACAAAACCAGTATTTGGTATACCAGTTATTGGTATATCAGTATTTTGGGTACCTGATTGAAAACCAAAACATATCCAAAATATTCAGTTTGATTCAGAAATTGGAAATCTTATGGGTGTACCCATTTTTGTGGGTACTCGTTTCAGCTCTATGGATTCCGGAAGGAGTTAATCATCTCAGAAACTGCAAAATAATTTAGCATTTTTGAAGACTGTTCAAATCAGGCTGATTTGATCAACAGTGAGTAGAAGTTAAGAGGTGCTGATCCAAGAACTTATCAGAATGTATTGTGTACTGTAAAGCTACAAGAAAAGAAAAATCCTAATTGATTTCAGAGTCAGGTAATAATCTGTGTTCTGAAGTCAGATCCTCACTTTCGTAGAGGATTTAAAAAATCCCTGGTGTGCTATAGCTAGACAAAGCTAAGCACACTTGCACGTTTGGAGGAAAAATGTAGAAGCCTTAGCATCATTTGTGCATTGGTAGATAATTTAGGGGTGACTATTAACCTAACGTCCTGTAGCTCAGCAGGGAGCAATGCTTGAATTCTTCTGTAAAAAAAACAAACAAACAAACAAAAACATTAAGGGGCACTGAACATCAGCATTGTATTGGTACATATATACTCCTTTTCGGATTGCTGCCATTCTCCTCCTAGAGCAACTGACAAACTTTCCAAGAGCATGTCTCTCACAAGGAAAAGCAGTGTTATTCACTCTCTGTCATGCTCAGGCCCAACTCTGGTCTCCAGGTGTGTGCAGGCACCGGCAGATGTTGGCCAGGTTTGCAACTAGCCCAGGCTTTGATCCGAAAGACCTCTGGGCTAGTCACAGGTCAGGCTAACCTTCACCCAATCAGGCCAAAGCATGCTAATATGTTTCTTCCCACTGGCCTGGATTGGGTCCACCATGGTCAGCATGGTTAGCTACCATGGTGGCCGTCAAAGGCCACCATGGCTGCCTATTATGGCAGGGTGTGGCACTGGGTTAAGGGTGGGGTGGGGTCAGGCAGCAACACATTTGTGCATCTCCCCCACCCCCCAGGACCCCAGCTGCATGAATGCTTGTCCCGCACCCCAACCCAGTCCAGACTGTGTTGGCAGTGGTTCCCGGACCTGAGCCAGGTTGTCATGGCAGCACTCCTCCGACATGATTGTTAGCATGCAGTGTCTGGATCACTGCAAGTTTCTATTTCTTTAGACTTAGAATAGAGCAGACATATCCATTGGAAATGGAATCAACCTAAAGAATCTGTTTCAGCTTTAGTTGGTGGGACAGAACTAAGGGTAAAGGGGTAGAGCAGAAGGGACTGGAGGAAAAAGAAAGGACATGTGGAGCCAGGTAGTACTAGAACAAATAACAGACACCGTAATTGCAGATGTTATCCACATTTTCAGATAGCTGAAATATCTGAATGAACATTCACACTGAAATGAATATTCCATATTTATCATCAGTCTATCTTTTCCAGCCGTTTTTTCTGTGGCTATTAATTATTAGCAAATACCTAAAACAAAATAACTAAAAAAAAGTCAGGCAAACAGGCCAAAAAACCCTGGAATGAATAACAGAATAATGGAAGGTGCAAATAGTGTTTTGTACATGCTCTGTCTGATCCTATGTGAATCAGACAAATTCAATTAATACAGTTTTCTCCATAAATATTTGTTTCAACTCTAGAGCCAGGTGTGTGACTTGGAGATACAATGCAGTCTAGAGGGGAGGAGGAGCGAGAAGTAGGGTTAAACTGAGATTTTAGCTCCAGGAGCTCAAGCTGAACTGTACGTGAAGCAGGGAGCTGGGGTCATAGGAACAAGCCAGATTTGACCCTTGGGAAAACTATTGAAAAACACTGGTCTAGAGATTAACAAGCAAGGAAGCTATCCAACCAACCTGGACATTTTATCATGTTCCACACAGCTTGCTCTGAAATACCTTCAGAACAGGTAGATTTGGGGAAAATAAAGTCCTCTAAAAACTTTAGGATACTATTTTAGTATAACATTTGGGATACAGATCTGCTTGCTCTGCACTATCCCTTCGTTTAATTCACAGCTTGCTGCAATTTCCAGCATCAATGGGTGTTTTTAGATGGATACTTGCTCTGCTCCTGCTCTGTTCCACACCTGAGTGGCCTATCTGTGTAAAAGCGGGCCCACTCTGCTCTGCTCCTGCTCCGCCTCACCCCAGAGTGGGCCCATCTTTACACAAATAGGCCACTCGGGTATGGAACAGAGCAGGAGCAGATCAGACATCTCCTGCACCCGGACAGCTCCACCTGTGGTGCTCTGGAATATTCCTGGAATATTGGAAAGAAAAATACAACATTACTGCAAAATAATGAAAAACATCAAATCAAGTTATAGGTCATTAGAAAAAAAAATCAATATAATATTTAAATGTTTCATTGTCTTCCTCAAGCTCAAAAATGATTTATTTCAAACTATCATTTCAAACTTTCCACATAGCTAAATCCCCTTGGAAAATTTATGATCCATCTGTATTTGACTAAAATAATGTGTAAGTAATCGGATGATTGGGCTCTGTTCTAATATTGTAGAGTGCATCATGTTGTAGAGCAAAATATCTTATGTATTATGCTTACATTTTTCTGTTTTGGTGACCTAGGGACAGTACAAATTCTATTCAATACACACTGAACAGGGGGAAAGTTGTCTCAAGCGCCCATATATTCTAACCCTGGGGTTGTCTATAAGAAAGTAAACACCATCCTTGGTCCTGCTGATCAGAGCCTTCATTGTGCCTGCTAATGCATTTGAGCCTTCTGATAGGCTGGTTGTTTTGGTTTGCCAAGCAACCACCTAGTAGGAAGTGATAGCCAGAAGACCTAGTACCATTGTAACCTTCACTATCACTGAGTTGAAAAAGGTAGGGATGTGCAAACAGAACGGGGTTCGGATGTTCGGCCCAAAAACTAAGTTCAGGTTTGTGGGTTCAGTCCTGCGGAGTTCGGACCTGCTGAACATTCGGAAAGTTTGGCTGAGGCGGAGGCTTGGGGTGCTCCAGGGGGACACGTGGGGGCATGGCAGGCCATCCAAGACACAGCAGCAGCAGAGACCAAGAAGCCTTGGCGCTTGGTACCCCAGCTTGCCCGGGCAGGCAGGCTCGGTGCTTGGCCACCGGGGGTGCCTGTGGCACCATGGCTGGCCGTCGGAGACTCAGCGGTAGCAGCAGCAGAGACCAGGAAGACTTGGTGCTTGACACCCCGTCTTGCCCGGGCAGGCAGGCTCAATGCTTGGCCCCCATGGGGGTGCTCATGGTACCACGGCTGGTTGTCTGAGACCCAGAGGCAGCAGCAGAAGCCGGGAAGGCTTGGGGCTTGGTGGCTGGCCTGGCACCCCTACTTGGCCAGGCATTGCAGACTGCCAGGCATCAGTGGAGCAGCAGCAAACATTGGATTGCCCGGTAACAGAACCCATGGCACAGCAGAGGCAGAAGCAGCAGACAGATACCTTGATGAAGAGCAACTACTCCACCAACTTGGCCCCCAGTCTCAGGCAGTGCGGCAAGCGAATGTCCCCCACCATAGAGAACACCCGCTCGCTGGGGACACTCGTTAGTGGGCAGGACAACAGACGCTTGGCCACTTTGGACAGGGCCGGCCACATGTCCCTCCAAGAGCTGTGTCACCACCATGTTATGCCCCTCCCATCAACGCTGTCAGTGGTGCAGCAGCATCAGCCAGTTGAGGCCCAGAAGTGTCAGTGCACCATGGAGGAGCTGGGGTGGGGGCAGCTGCCAAGTCCAGCAGCAGCTGCAAAACGTGAAGGGCGGCGTGGCTTTCAACTGAAAGCCACGCACATGTTGGGGGAAATGATTGTGCTCAATGGACAGCCCTTCTTGGAGGTCAGGGACATGGGGTTTAGGCAGGGCTGGCCCTAGGCACGTGCCACATGTGCGGCTGCACATGGCCCCGCCACCAGCTGGGGCACCGCACTTGCCTGGCTGAGCAGCAGGCTGCAGCCACCTTCTCCCCCAGAAAGCGATTCTGCCTCCCCTCCCTCGCTCCAGACCCTATCCCTCACCTGCCTCTACCTTCTAGTAGTGCTGCAGCAACAGCAGCAGCAGGGACACTGGATCAGGCTGGGAGATAAGTGCTGATCAGAAGGTTGCTACCTTGTAAAGAAGGTTCTTCGAGATGGCTCCCAACATTCTCACAACTGGGTTGTGCGCGCTCACCCTATTTAAATAATAGACCACATGATCCTTGAGCTCCTCTAGTATAAAAAGAACTCTCCCCCTCTGAATGACAGTTCCTTTCAACCCTTTCTAGAAATATAAGAAAAGAATTCCATGCGGGGCTGGAAGGGTGGGTGTTGTGAGAATGTTCGGAGCCATCTCAAAGAACCTTGTTTGCAAGGTAGCAACCTTCTTTTCTTCTTTGAGTGGCTCCTTACATGATATTTTTAAATGGCTCCACTGAGTGGGGAGTCCGTGGGTGCGCCAGTACATGGATGGGGCATGCACACAGCTGCACACACATCCCCACTCACCCACCACTCATCCACACCCACATAGTAACCACCATTTCCCCCGGTTGCTCCGTGCGTGGGGATGAGTGGGGGGGTGAGTGGGGATGCGTGTTAGGCGAGCGCGCACGCACCCCCACTCACCATGGGCGCGTGCACCACGTCATTCACATGGGGTTCCCCCACCCATGAACACACAGAAATCTGCGTGTTTACGGCTGGGAGGAGAGACCCGTGTAAAAAGGGCCACATTCTCACAACTGTCTTACTTATACTATCTTAGGTAGGAATTTAGGATGTAAAGCAATATCTATTCTGTCTTGGAAAATAAATCTGCAAATATGGTTCTGAGATTATTATGGCTGCTATTTCACTAACTCTTCTTAATGAAGTTATTGCTAACAGGAATACTGTCTTTAAACCCGCACCCCATAACCAGTTCATTTGCACCCCCATATAATCAATTCATGCTGCCCCGTGGGCACAAATTAAATGGTTATGGGTGGGGGCAGCGTGAATAGATTATATGGGGGCGGGGGCAGAAATGAACTGGTTATGGGGTGGGGGCAGCATGAACTGATTATGGGGGCACAACTGAACTGGTTATATGTCTCTTTTCATGGCATAATGCGCTTAATAAGCTAGCTGCATTTTGGGTGTCTTGTGTGTGTGATAGCAGCACCTCTGGACTGGTCACACCGCATGCGTGCACAAGGAACAGGTGGCACTGGCATCAAGAAGCAACAGGCCCTGGAGGCCAGACTGGCTAAGTTCACCCTCTGGCCCCTCCTCCAGTAAGGCAGTGGACGCAGTCAGTCTCTCTGTGCCTGCCTCACTGCCCGCTTGGCTGCCCCTGCAGTGGAACCACTCCTGGGGAGTGGTGGTAGACACTCGGCTGGGGAGGGAGGGAAGCATTAGGAGGCCATGCTTCTCCATGGTTGCTTGGAGGGGTGGAGTATGGGAATCCTTCCTGTCCAGAGGGTGTAAGTTTTATGTACATTTATACATTTGCAAATTAGGTGGTGCCTAATTATGCAAATTAGGCTCCGCACCAAGACTTCGCACATGGTCTCACAAACCCTGGGGCCGGTCCTGGGTTTAGGCACCTGATTGGATTCCTGGCCCCCCAGTTTAAGCTGCCCTGGCACACCACCCTGAGTCAGGCTACGACCAATGCCTGTCAGCCTGCAATGCCCGGCCTAGCAGGGATTGCAGCTAGGGGTGGGAATTTTGGTTCCCCCGATATCCAAAACTGCCTGTATTGTGCTGTACCAGTAGTTTCTGATTAACCCGGTAATCTGGGGTACCGGTACCAGTTCCCCGTGCCAGATTTTTTTACATTGCGGCCATTGAAATGAATGGCCGCAATGTAAAAAGAAACAAAAAAGCATTTTCCCTTCCCCATCCAGGCTGCGCAGGTGGAAGGGGGGACACCCCCCACCCACCCTGCCCAGCCTGGATTTTTTTAAATTAAATTTTAACCCAAGTCTGGCTGCTAGTGCGGTCTCCGGGCTGCCAGCGCTTTGGCGGCGGCAACCCAGAACCTGCACCAGCAGGTACTAGGCGATCCCTGGGGTGGGATGGGGTTTAACACCCCCCACCCCAGGGATCGCCCTACCCCCCTACCCCGGTATCGTCTTACTTGCCCTCCAGGTGGCATAAACGGTGCCAGCAGCTCAGCGCAGGTCTGGCTTTCAGCGTTAGTGGCTGACTTCAGCACTTCACTAGGCCTTCCGGGGAACTAGTGAAGGCAAGTAAGGCGATCCCAGAGGGCAAGTAAGGTGATCCCGGGGTGGGGGGGTAGGGCGATCCTTGGGGTGGGGGGTGTTAAACCACCCCCACATCACCTAGTATCTGCTGGTGCGGGCTCCGCGGCACCCCTGTCGGCATGGCAGCAGCCCGGAACCCGGACTAGCAATGTGACTTTGGGTTAAAATTAAATATTAAAAAATCCAGGCTGGGCAGGGTGGGTGGAGGGTGTCCCCCCTTCCACCTGCGCAGCCTGGGAGGGGGAGGGGCTTTTTCATAGATTTCAATGGGGACAGTAACAAAACTCATTGGCCTCCCCACTTCCCAACACCTTCTGAGCTAGTCACTGTTCCTGACAGCAGGCGTTTCAGAAGTTTCCCTCTCCCAGCAGTTCCCAGCTCCCCAATCCATTGCCATCCTCCTCCTATTTCACCCATTCAACCCATTTACCTCCATATTATCATTTATTTTATTTAGATTATATTAGACAGATTTAGGTGTTATTTTTTGTTTTTACCTCTCCCTGTGTTCAATCTTCCTTCCTCCCTCCCCCGTTCATTGAATCCTTTCCCTCTCCCTCTATATATATTCCATCCCTGATTCCCTTCCCCTGTTTTAAGTTTTGGATTTATTTAGAGTAGGATTATTATTAGATTGAATTTCATTTCAGTTTTGTACCCCTCCCTGTATTCTTTGTGTTTCCCCCTTTGTAATATTGTATATATAGATAGATATATGTTAGATAGATAGTTACTAGATAGATATGGGGGCGGGGATGGGGGCTTTCCCCACATACTGTATTTTAAATTGTTTTAAAATTTTATATTGTTTTAAATGAATGTTGTTCGCCGCCCTGGGCTGCCCTGTGGGCAGGAGGGGCGGGATATAAATTTAAATAAAATTAAAAAAATATATACATACATAGTAGTTAGCTTAGTTATAGAGATAGAGATACAGTGTGTTTGTAGGACAAGGCCTTTGTAGTTATTAGGATATTCCATTTAGTTCAATAGGTTTTAGAATAGTTAATAGCAGTTAGATTTAGTGTAGAGATAGATATAATATTAGATTAAAAAATTGAGATTTAAAAAAAAATAAAAAATCTTGGGTGTGTTTGAATTAGAAGACATGGAGAAGGGAAGTAGGAGAGGCTGGAGGGGGGTGAAATCCTCTGTATGGGAACATTTTAAAAAGGTGCGGGCAGATGATCCCAGAGAGGTGCAGTGCGCTTTGTGCAATAAGCTGGTGAAGTGTGGGCAGGTGCTCACCAACCTTAGGACAACTGCAATGGTGAGGCACCTGAAGTCATGCCACAGTGCTCTGCTGCTAAGCAGGGAGGCAGGGGAAGTGGATGGCAGTGGGTTTCCGACTGCAGCGGCCATTCACCCGACTCCTTCAGCGGGCAAGCATCCTACACCAACTGCTGCCTCTACCAGCAGGAGCAGGGGGGAAGAACAGCAGCAGGAGCCTTGCCAGAAGCATCAGTCCACCATGGAGGAGTTGGGGTGAGGGCAGCTTCCAAGGCCATCGACAGCAGGATGGCGTGGCTTTCAAGAGAAAGCCAAGTGCCTGTTGGCCAAAATAATTGCACTGGATGGGCAGCCCTTCTCAGTTGTAGAGGACAAGGGCTTCCAGAAGCTGATTGGGTTCCTAGCCCCCCAGTTTAAGCAGCCATCCCGCACCACCCTCAGTCAGACTGCAGTGCCAGACCTTTAAAGGGCTTTGAAGGAGCAGGTGAGGGAGCATCTGTCAGGGGCTGGTGGGGCTACAGTCCACTTCACCATGGACCTGTGGTCTAGCGGGAATGCCCAGCATGCATACCTGGCGGTAATGGCCCACTGGTGGCAGGACATGGAGGCAGCTTTGGGGAGTGGCAGGAGGTGACCTGAAGCAGAGTATAGATGGGTCCAGCTTCAGGCACAAGTCATGGAAAGCCCCGACACCGCCAGGAACATCGAGGCAGCCCTGGCTGCCTAGGTGAGGGAGTGGGTTACATCAGGTGCAACCTTCACCAAGGGGTGTGTTGTGACGGACAATGACGAAAATGTACTAAAGGCAGTCCGTGAGGGGGGCTTCACCAGCATCCCTTGTGCCACACATACCATTCACCTGGTGGTCAGTGATGCTCTGGGCTTGAGGGATAAGGGGATTGGGGAAGCCACCCTTAGCTCCCTGATCGACCGAGGGAGGAAGCTGGTGGGGTTCTTCAACTGGAGCATGAAAGGCAGCAAGCTCCTCTGGGAGAAGCAGGCTGAGTAAAGCTCCCCAGGGCACCAGCTGGTCCAGGATGTGGCCACACAGTGGAATTCCACCTTCCTGATGCTTGAGCGGCTTCTTAAGCAGAAAGCCACCTTACATCAGGTTCAACTGGAGATGGACTGCGGGGCACTGGAAGGGTTTAATGGGATGGAATGGGAGCTGCTTGCTCAAACGGTCTTCATCCTGAGACCGTTCCTGGCTGTGATGGAGACTGTGAGCAGCTCCACCATCACCCTCACCCAGGTGACCCCTCTGGTCCAGAGTCCCCAGAGGAGGCTGGATGAGATTGTCAGGGGGCAGGATTGTGGCCCTTTGGTCAGAAAGCTGGCCGATGAGGCACTTGACCTGGTGCGGAAGCTGAAGTTAGGGCTGGAGGCGCGTTTTGACACACTCCCGCAGTGGGAGCAATATGTCCTGGCAACAATGCTGGACCCCAGGATCAAGGGTAGCATGGCACACCAGACAGAAGTCTATGTCCTCTGGAAGGATGTGCTGGTGTATAGGGTCTGGCAGGCAGAGAGGACTATGTAGCAGGACACCCCTGGGGATTGTGGGAGTGGGAGCAGCCACCCCTTTCAGCCAGGCATGTCTATCCCTGCCCCCAGCCCTAACAGTAGCACCAGCAGCACCACCAGCAGCAGCACCCCTGTTGCCAGAAGCAGCAGAAGCAGCTCAGCCTATGTGCAGGCCACTCTAGGGAGCATGGCACCATGCCCTACTGCCTCTCATGCCATGCTGCCTGTCTGCCCGCCCAGCTTACTGCCAAGCTCAGAATGCCTCAGTCCGCCTTCCTGCCTCCCATGCCAAGGTGCCTGTCTTCCCACCCAAGTTGCCTAGCTCAAAGCCTTCCCCTGCCTCAGTCTGCCTGACTGCCGCTCATGCCATGCCACCTGCCTGCCTGCCCTGGCAACCCATGTCTGCTGCTGCTTCCAATGGCCCCCAGGCCTATATGCTATCTGTGCCAAGGGCTCTTTACCCCAGCAACCCAATGTCTTATGCTGCCAATGGCCCCTGGGCCTATATGCTGTCTGTGCCAACGGTTCTGTACCCTGGAAACAAATATCTGATGCTGCTGCTGCCAATGGTCCCCAGGCCTATATGCTGTCTGTGCCAAGGATTCTGTAACCCAGGTTGCCGCCAAGCTCAAAGCGTGCCTCAGCCTGCCTTCCTGCCTCTCTTGCCAAGGTGCCTGTCTGCCCACCCAGGTTGCTTCCGAGAGAGAGAGAGAGAGAGAGAGAGAGAGAATGCCTCCCCTCTGCTAGAAGGAGAGACAGACACGATTCCACCCATGCTGTCACCTACACTGCATGGCCAGAGAGAGAGGGAGAGGGAGAGGGAGAGAGAGAGAGGTCCCTGCTAGAATGAGAGAGATGGGGTGGAGGGGAGGCCAGCTCAAGCTGCCACCTGCCAGAACCAGGAAGAACTCCGATCTGTGCCTGATGCCCAAATACAGCAGAACCAAACCTACCAGAATGAGATGGAATATAAAAAAACGTGGAACATATTATGTTCCTGCCTATGTGCATTACTACTCCTACATATCGCACGACTGAATGAAGTGTTCCCAACCATGCACTCCTTCTAGGGACATCATTCAGTTCCCATAGGCTGTCATTCCACTGTACCTGAATCAGTCATGCCCGCCTGTCCCAGGAACCATCAATGAGATTCTGGGACCATCATTCCAGTCACTGGGGACTGTCATTCCATTCCACTGCATCCAGAAGCCCGGTGCCCAGCCCACACACCAGCCTGCCCCCCCCCATCCTATTCTTCAGCACCCACCTGTGGATGCCCGCTGAAGCTGCTGGGAAAAAAAGCCCCTCTGACCACCAGCACCCGCAACCTCTGGCTTACTTCCAAGGAGCCTCTCTCTCTTTCTCTCTGGCATGCGCACATGCACGCGCACACGCACGCGTACACGCACACGCACACGCACACACAAACCCTGCCCCGTCCCCCGGGGGGGACTGTCTGCAAGCTGAGACCCTGCTGCTGGCACATCTTTGTGGGTAATACTTTACCTATGCTACATGTGGAGGTGCCAGCCAGATGCTGCTGGTAGGGATCGACAAACTGTATGAGATTCTGCCACCTCCCAGAACTTCAGCACAGAGGGATAAAAGATTGGATGGTTCAAACAAAGCTTGTAACAACAAATATAACCTTTATAAACAATTTTTAAAGAACGATAACATCAACACACAGTATAAAACCCAAACCAAACATATATACAAAGAAAAGGGTCTAGCCTACTTGTCTTTGGGCCTGTCCCCCAGAACTTGGGGGAAAGGCAAAAGGGGCGCAGGACAGGACTGAGGGGTGGGCACCCTGTGCTCCAGCATATCGTAGCGATGGACCAAGGTGAAGTCCAGGGCCCTTGCCACAGCTTCATGCCACCTGGAGACTGACTGATGGTACAGTTCCAGGCATTCTGTCTTGACAGAGACATACTGGGCCTACACCTACACCTTCTTTTTCTCCACCTCAAGTGCCTGGAACTGTTCCACAAGGTGATTGTTCATGGTGGCTGCTGTCTGCTGCATGCTTGCCATGAAGTCCCGGGTGGGCCTCTCCACCTCGGCCCAAAAGGCCCTTGCCGCTGCAGACTGCCGGGGCCTGGGGGACTCCACATCAGAGCTGGAGGAGGGGGAAGGTCTTACATGGTGTTGCTTCTGCCGTGCCTTCCCCCCCTTCTTCTGGCAATGATGATGCTGCAGCTCCACGGTCACAACACCAAAGTCCTGCGGCTGCCACCTCACCATCAGCCCATGGAGCTTTTAACTGTGTGCTATCAGCCCTGATGTGATCCCCTCACGCTGCCTCCAGAACTTTTTATGGCAGACCTAAAGAACATAAAAAGATAGGAACATAAGAAGGGCCATACTGCCTCAGACCAATGGTCTGTCAAGTCCTGCCTGAATTCTGTCTCCACACGAGGGTGGGTGGACAATGTCTCTCTGCAGGGGACTTCCTAACAGGTCATAGGACAATCCATTCTCTGTTGTTCTAGCCCCCATGCCTTACCTTGCATTCTGCAGAGCCATCCTCATGCCTCACATACTACCACCAGACATTGGACTGTGTCTTCCCAGTGTCTGGGGGTAGCACTGGCAACCTCCACTTGGTGTCCTGTGCCTGCCCATGGCACCAGCATTTGAGGATTCCAAATCCTCACCCTCTCTGAAACAGGAATACATAACCAACACTTAAGTATATCATGCCCCCACACTTCTCAGAACATCGAGGCACCCCTCACCACCATGGTGAGGGAGTGGGTCACACCAGGCACAGCCTTCACCAAGGGATGCATGGTGATGCACAATGCGGCCAACGTATTGAGGACAATCTGTGAGGGGGGCTTCACCAGCATCCCTTTTGTATTGTAAGCTGCCCCAAGATGCGGTGGGCATGAGGGTATGGCTAAGAAATATAAATAAATAAATAAATAAATAAATAAAATAAAATAAAATAAAATAAAATAAAATAAATCCCTTCACCTGGTAGTCAGGAATGTTCTGGGCTTGAGGGAGAAGGGGATCGGGGCAGCCACCCTTCGCTCCCTGATCGAGGAGGGGAGGACACTGACAAATTTCTTTAACCGGACTGTAATGGGCAGTGACCTCCTCCTGGTGAAGCAGGCTGAGCATGACTCCCCAGTGCACCAGCTGGTGCAGGATGTGTCCATCCGGTGGAATTCCTCCACATTCCTGATGCTCGAGCGACTTCTCGAGCAGAAAGTCACCTTGAATCAGGTTCAACAGGTGATGGACAGCGGGGCACCTCCAGGATACTATGGGGCAGAATGGGAGATCCTGGCTCACATGGTCTTTGTCCTCAGACTGTTCCTGGCCATGGCAGAGACCATCAGCTCCTCCAAGGCCACCATCACCAAGGTGACCCCTCTGGTGCAGAGTCTCCTCAGGAGGCTGGAGGAGATTCTCCTGGGGTGGGATTATGGCCCTCAGGGCAAGAAGCTGGCAGTTGAAATGGTTGCCCTGGTGTGGCAGCTGAAGGCAGGGCTGAAGGCGTAGTTTGATGAGCTCCTGCAGCGAGAGGAATATGTCCTGGCAGGCAACCATGCTGGACCCCAGGGTCAAGGGCAGCGTGGCACACCAGACACCACTCTATGGCCACTGGAAGGGTGAGCTATTGAAGAGGGTCCGGCAGACAGAGAGGGCTCTGGCGAGTGTGCGGCAGCAGCAGCAGGAGGACACCCCTGGGGATGGTGGGAGTGGGAGAAGTCACCCCTTTCAGCCGGTGGGGTCTATCCCTGCCCCCAGTCCTAGCAATAGCAGCACAAGCAGCAGCAGCACCCTATTGCTTCTGGATGATGTGGATGGACAGCCCTCCCTCCCTGTAATGTAGGCCCCAGAACCCTGAGGGCAGATTCTGGGACTGGAGTGGCTGTTTCTTGATGCAGTGGAATGTTGGCTCCCCTTTACTGTAATGTAGAACCCTGATCATGTGTCCTGGAGCTGGAGTGGCTGCCTGTTTCTTGATGCTGTGGAATGACAGCTTCCCGTGAGTGGAATGACGGCCCCAGAACCCTTATGGTGGGTCCTGGGTTTAGAGTGGCAGCTTATGGATGATGTGGATGGACTGCCCCCCATGCCTGGAATGTAGGCCCCAGAACCCTAATGGTGGGTCCTCGGGCTGGAGTAGCTGTTACTTGATACAGTGGAACACCGGCTCTCTGAGTGGAATGATGGTCCCAGAACCCTGATGGTCGGTCCTGGGATTAGAGTGGCAGCTTCTGGATGGCATGGATGGACAGCCCACCCTGCCTGGAATGTAGGCCCAAGAACCCTGATGGTGGGTCCTGGGACTGGAGTAGCTGTTACTTGATGTGGTGGAATGACAGCTCTCTGTGAATGGAATGAGAGCCCCAGAACCCTGATGGTAGGTCCTGGGACTAGAGTGGCAGCTTCTGGGTGATGTGGATGGACAGTCCTCCCTGCATAGAACGTAGACCCCAGAACCCTGACTCTGGGTCCTGGGCTGGAGTGGCAAGTTGCTTCTTGATACGGTAGGAAGACAGTTCCCTTTGAGCGGAATGATGGTGGGTCGTGGGACAGGAGTGGCAGCTTATGGAAGATGTGAATGGACAGTCCTCCCTGCCTGGAATGTAGGCCCCAGAACCCCTACGGTGGGTTCTGACAATGGCCATCTAGAAGATTGAGGAGCAAATGTCTGACATGCAGTACCAGCAGCAGCAGCAGCAGCAGCAGCAGCAGCAGCAGACATTGGATTGCCAGGGCACAGTAACTGCAGCTGGCACACCTGCTTGGCCAGGCATTGCAGGTTGACTGGTATTGGTGGAGCAGCAGGAGAGGCCCAGCCAGGGCTCGGTGCCTGGCACCCCTGTTTAGCCGGTGTTGCAGGCTTGCATTCTACTGTCAGGATCTCAACAAACTATTCTGCCAATTGGTCAAGCCTTTTTCAGTGGTGAATCATGTGGCCACCCAGCAGTAGACATTGGATTTCTGGGGCACAGAACACATGGCACAGAAGAGTAAGCAGCAGCAGACATTGGGTTGCCAGGGCACAGAACCCGTGCCACAGACAGCAGAGGCCACATAAAGCAATGCTCTATGTATGGAGGAAAATGCTATTAAACTGACCAAGGGTAAATTAAAACATAAATTACTGGGAATACAGGATCAAGCACAATTTATCCTATTAAGTTATGAAATACACAGAACAGGACGAGCAGGGATGTTGCAAATACAAAATAATTATATTCTTAGTGGAACTAGTATTAAGTGATATTTACACACAAAGTTAATATAACACAGGTAACAACAATATCTGCAAAATTTTCAGTAGAACAAAGGCACAGTGATGACCAAAAAGATGTCCAAAAAAGCAGAGGCATGTGACTGTATTATCAATATTTCCAAAAAGGCAGAGACGTGAATATATTGTCGACGATTCACTTACGTGTGTGGCTTCTTCAGGGTATAGTATTCATATATATTCTCTTGGAGTAAAGGTAAATAGTCCCTTGTATCTTTAAATGTAGCTATATGGGCTGTGACTGTAAATGGTAAATAATAATCAGAAATACAACAATCTCAGAACTACAGCAATTTCAAACAATGTGCTAAAGATTCCTTCCCAAACATACTGAAATTATCCATTAAATAGAATAAATAGCTGCATTAATCTATTCCATTATACATAAATCAAATATCATTGAAATATAAGTAAGTTTAATTAAATTAAACTAAGTGGAACATATTTCCAAGTATATTCATTAATTTATTATGGAAACAGTTTACATACCAGTTTACATAACTGTCTTTTCATATATTCTGTCACTTGTCTTGCACTCAATAGTAGGAGCTTTACTCAGCATGTTGTATATTGGTATTTCAAACGTTAAAACAAAATAAGATTATTATCAGCTCAAAAACGGATAATAATAATAATAATAATAATAATAAAGTTATTATTTTAACTTAAGTTATTTCTTTAATGTTACAAGTGCTGCTGTATGAGGGATGTTCATATATAAAGCTTGAACATCCATGCTGACAAGGATGGGTTTAATTCTGGTCATGTCTATGTCCTCTAATATGTAACTGGGAGTCACCTTCAGTATGCAATTTGCAGCAGAGGGCAATATAATGTGCCCTATTTAAAGGACTTCACACAAGAATTTTTTTTTGCAACAACAAGCAGTTATTTTCATGCAGTGGAAGCTTCCCACTCCCATTAGACTAGTTACCAGCAAAGCTAGACTGTCTTATTCAGTCTCACCAGGATAGTGCTTTCAATTCCTGGTTCTTGTTTTACCAATAAGTTTTTGAGCTGATAATAATCTTATTTTGTTTTAACATTTGAAGTACCAATACACAACATGTTGAATAAAACTCCTACTATTGAGTACAACTGAACGCCTGAAGCCCTGACAGTTCGACCACATTTGGGTGAGTTCGTCCCCATTCAGGTGGAAAAACAAGGCTGGAAGGCCCGGGGAGGTGGGGGGCAGGGGGGAAAGCTGAGGAGCACACTTCCTGGTGCCAGAGGTGGAGAGGCTTGGAATAGCAGTCAGCCTGCCCAATCACCATCCCTCTTTTCCTCAGACCACTGGCTTCGCAGTCTACGATTGGCCACGGGCTAGGCTGCACAGAGCCAATGGGTCTTGTGGTAAGACGGACACAGAAAGTAACAGAAGTCATTGCCCTCCCTCCTTGCAATTCCTTCTGAGCTAGCCACTGATACTGTCAGCAGGCATTTGCAGAAGTCTCCCTCTCCCAGTTGTTTATATTTCTAATCCATTGCCACTCTCCTCCTATTTCACCCATTCCCACACATTTACCTCCATAGTTTCATTTATTTAGATTAGATTAGATAGATTTAGGTGTTATTTTTATTTTTTTACCTCTCCCTGTGTTATTTCTCTCTACCCTCCATTGAATCCTTTCCCTCCTCCCACTATATATTCCATCCCTATTTCCCTTCCCCGGTTTTTGGATTTATTTAGAGTAGGATTAGATTGATTTAGTTTCATTTCAGTTTTTTTACACCTCCCTGTGTTGTTTGTTGTGAGCTGTCTGTGCCCCCCCTTGCGTCCTTCCTGGCTGGCTGGCTGGCTAGATAGATAGATAGATAGATAGATAGTTAGTTAGTTCTAGGAGGTAACTTAGTGACTGCACTAACTGCAGTTAGTGCAGATATATATAATAGATTACCAATTTGAATAAATAAGTAAATAAAAAAATAATCATCCAGTGTATTCTTTAGGTGGGAGAAATGGAGAAGGGAGAATGGAGATGTGGGTGGGTGGGTGGATGGATCGACAGTTAGTTCTAGGAGCTAGCTTACTGATAGAGATAGTTCAGTTTTAATATTTTATAGTGTGTTTGTAGGACTAGGCCTTTGTATATATTAGATAATATTCCATTGAGTTCCATAGGTTTTAGAATAGTTAATAGCAATTTAGAATAGTTAATAGCAGTTAGTATATATATAGATAGATAGTGTAGATAGGTTTTAGAATAGTTAATAGCAGTTAGTGCAGATATATATAATAATAGATTACCAATTTGAATAAATAAGTAACTAAAGAAATAAGCATCCAGTGTTCGTTCGTCCGTCCGTCCGTCCGTCCGATGGATGGATGGATGGATGGATAGATATTAGGCAGTAGTTACTATAGATAGACAGTTGTAGGAGCTAGCTTAGTGATAGAGATAGTGTGTAATGATTGAGTTTTAATAGTTTATAGTGAGTTTGTAGGACTAGGCCTTTGTAGATATTAGATAATATTCCATTGAGTTCCATAGGTTTTAGAATAGTTAATAGTTAATAGCAGTTTAGAATAGTTAATAGCAGTTAGTGTAGATGTATATAATAGTGTAGATAGGTTTTAGAATAGTTTTAGAATAGTTAATAGCATTTAGTGTAGATATATATATATAATAGATTACCAATTTGAATAAGTAAGTAAATAAAAATAATAATCATCCAGTGTATTCTTTGGGTGGGAGAAATGGAAAAGGGAAGCAGGAGAGGCTGGTCTGCTGCCCGTAAGGCAGGCAATGGGGCACGTGGCAGAGGTTGCAGGGGCCGTGCCAATGGAGGGGAGCAGGCATCAGCAGCAGCCCGAGCCCATCACCATGCCCCAAACTTCACAGGCCTGATTTTGGCAGTCGGGCTTCAGAGGCTCCCAGCAGTGGCACTAGCCAGGGTGTAGTTCGGTGGTGCCTCCTGCCAGTGTCTTCCACTGCCACACAGGGCAGTGGAAGGCCTGCAGTACACGAGGGTGCGGCTGTCTCTGCTGCAGATGTGGGTGCTTTGGATGTTCCTCCAGGGCCACCAATGTCCCTGACCCCCATTGTTGAAGTGATCCCCAACAGTCCAGGGCTGGTGGATCAAACTCCAGCTGCTAGAGGCAGGACCCGATCCCCAGGCAATGGCAGCAGGGAGAGGAGCAGTAGCAGCAGCAGCAATAGCTATAGGGGGCACAGGGAGAGTGGCAGCAGCATGGTGGTAAGTCCATCAGCCTCAGGGTCCCAGTTCTCCCCTTAACAGGAGGATATCACACTGATAGGGGACAGCGAGGCAGACACTAGTGCTGCAGAGATGTCTGGTGCTGAGGCAATGGCTGTCCCTCTGAGAGCTGTGTTGTCACCATGTTCTGCCCCTCCCATCAGCACTGTCAGCGGTGCGTCACCTGGTGCAGGCCAGAAGGCAGGAGGAAGCAAACAATCCTATGTCTGGGCACATTTTAAGTTGGTGCAGGCAGATGATCCCAGGGAGCTGCAGTGCACTTTGTGCCAGAAGGTGGTGAAACGTGGGCAGATGCTCACCAGCCTTGGCACAACTGCCATGGAGAGGCACCTAAAGGGATGCCACAGTGTTGTGCTGATAAGTGGGCAGGCAGGGGCAGTGGACGCCAGTGGGTTCCCAACTGCAGCGGCCAGTTGTCCGCCTCCATTAGCGGGCAAGTGTACTGCTCTAACAGCTGCCTCTAGCAGCAGGAGTGGTATCGCAGCTAGGGGGAGAAGCAGTGGCAGCAGCAGTGTCAATGCACCATGAAGAAGCTGGGGGGACAGCTGACAAGTCCATCTGGAGCTGCAGGACGTGGAGGGCAGCATGACTTTCAACTGAAAGCCACACGCATGTTGGAGGAAATGATTGGCCTGGATGAGCAACCCTTCTCAGTGGTTGGGGACATGGGGTTTAGGCACCTGATTGGCTTCCTGGTCCCCCAGTTTAAGCTTATTTTATTTATTTGTTATATTTATTAGCCGCCCCCTCATGCCTACGGCATCCCGGGGTGGCTTACAACACTAAAAACGACAACAATAATCAATTATTAATTTTAAACATATTTAAAAACATCTCCCCCCCCAACTACCCCTCCATCCCACCCTCTCCTCCGGAGGCCTGGGTGAACAGCCAGGTCTTGCAGGCTCAGTGGAACGCCAGCAGACCCGGGGCCAGGTGAGCTTCCTCTGGGAGGGATTTCTAGAGTCACAGCCCAGCCACCAAGAATGCCCATTCTATTGTGGTCCCCCGCCTAACACGGGGGACCTCCAGGAAGGTGCCCCCGGTAGATCACAGGGATCACTCTGAGACATGGCGGGCAAGGTGATTCCCTCGGTATGAGGGGCCGAGACCATGTAGGGCTTTATAGGTCAAAACTAACACCTTGAATCTGGCTCAGTAAGCTATAGGAAACCAGTGCAAAGTGCGGAGCACAGGTGTTATGTGCTCCCACTGACCCGTCCCTGTAAGGACACAGGTCACCGCATTCTGCACTAGCTGCAGCCTCTGAACCAGAAAAAAGGGAAGCCCCACATAGAGCGCATTGCAGTAGTCCAGCCTTGAGGTGTTGAAGGCATGGATGAGTGTGGCCAGGTCGGGTCTGGAGATGTATGGACGGAGCCTCCATACTAGATACAGCTGGCAGAAGGTGGTTTTAGCCACCACCTCCACTTGCCGATCCAGATGGAGGTCCGAATCCAACACCACCCCCAGACTCCGAACCTGCTGGGCTACAGGAGGGCAGCCCCCCCCGGAGGAGTCAGCCCCCCCCTCGCCCTTCCCACCACTATCACCTCCATCTTATCAGGATTAAGTTTCAGTCTTCTCTGCCACATCCAATCTGCCACGGCCTCCAAACATTGGGAAAGTATTGAGACAGCAAGACCTGAGTCAGTTGAAAATGAGAGGTACAGCTGAGTATCATCAGCATATTGGTGAGAACGCATCCCAAACCCTCTCATGATCTCCCCCATTGGCTGCATATATACATTAAATAATAGCGGAGACAGAATCGAAACCTGTGGAATGCCGCAGGTCAAGGCCCAGGGGCTTGATGTTTCAGCCCCCAACATCACCTGCTGGCTTCTCCCCAAGAGGAATGAGCGGAATCACCCGAGGATGGTCCGGTCCAGGCCCCCCAGGTCAGGGTGCCCTCGTGCACCACCCTCAGTCGGCAGGTGGTGCCAGCTGTGTACCGGGCTTTAAAGAAGCAGGTGAGGGAGCAGCTGGCAAGGGCAGGGGGTGCCACTGTCTACTTCACTACAGACCTGTGGTTGAGCAGGAACGTAGTGAAAAACGCCTACCTGGCAGTGACAGTGCACTGCTAGCAGGACCCGGAGGCAGTGTTTGGTAGCGGCAGGAGGGGTACCAAAGCTGGGTATAGGGGGACCCTGCTTCAGACAGGAATCATGGATGGCCCCCACACTGCTTGCAACATCAAGGCAGCCCTGACTGGGTGGGAGTGGGTCATGCGAGGCATGCCCTTCACCAAGGGGTGCGTGGTGATGGACGTCGAGGCCAACATACTAAGGGCAGTCCACAAGGGTGGATTCACCAGCATCTCTTGTACTGCAAACACCCTTCACCTGGTGGTCAGGGACGCTCTGGACTTGTGGGAGAAGGGGATTGGGGCAGGCACCCTTAGCTCCCTGACTGAAGGTGGGGAGGAAGCTGGCCGTTTTTTTTAACCAGAGTGTGAAGGGCATTGACCTCCTCCAGGCGAAGCAGGCCAAGCAAGGCTCCCCAGTGCAGCAGCTGGTGTAAGATGCGTCCACCCGGTGGAATTCAACCTTCCTGATGATCAAGCAGCTTCTTGAGCAGAAAACTGCCTTGCATCAGGTGCAACTGGTCACGGATAGCGGGGCACCTCCAGGGTACGATGGGTCAGAATGGGAGATCTTGGCACACATGGTCTTCATCCTCAGACCGTTCCTGACCATCAGCTCCTCCAAGCCACCATCAGCCAGGTGACCCCTCTGGTCCAGAGTCTCCTCAGGAGGCTGGAGGAGATTCTCCAGGGACGGGATTGTGGCCCTCAGGGCAGGAAGCTGGTAGATGAGGTGGTTGCCCTGCTGTGGCAGCTGAAGGCAGGGCTGAAAGTGTAGTTGGATGAGCTCCTGCAGCGAGAGAAATATGTCCTGGCAGGCAACCATGCTGGACCCCAGGGTCAAGGGCAGCGTGGCACAGCAGACAGTGCTCTATGGGCACTGGAAGGGTTACCTGGTGAAAAGGGTCCAGCAGACAGAGAGGGCTCTGGAGACTGTGCGGCAGCAGCAGCAGCAGCAGACGCCCCGGGGATTGTGGGAGTGGGAGAAGCCACCCCTTTCAGCCGGTGAGGTCTATCCCTGACCCCAGCCCTAGCAGTAGTAGCACCACCAGCAGGCTGAGCAGCAGAAGCACCCCTATTGCAAGCAGAAGCAGAAGCTCATATGTGCAGGGCACTCGGACGAACATGGGCTTGTGCACAGCAGGGCAGGCAGCATGGCTGAGGACAGTGGTGGTGGTGACATTTCAGGTCCTTGGGAGTGGCACAAATGACAATTCATATGTGGCATGCACAAAATTTAACTAAAATGTCTAAAAGAAAACAAAAACAACAAGCCACCAAAACAAATAACTTGTCTTTATAAGTCATCTGGTGATGCAACACAAATATATATATAGTCACTCATGACCAGAGCTGTACCTCAAAATCAAGATATAGGCTGAGCAGCCTCTTCAGTTTTATTCTGTGTTAATTATATTATAATGACTGTGTTCTGTAGACATTTTAATAATGATACTTATTAATGAAGTGGCAATCACATCATAAGTTCATATTGTGCCTTGCCCAGTAAAAAACTTAGCCACCACTGATCTCGACTTTAGATAATCTCTCTGTGGGGTAGACTTTAAAATTTAAAAAATGGCATTTAGATTCTAAGCTTTTGGATGCAGTGATGTTATGTAACTAAAAGTCATTTTTGTCACAGTCAAATATCTACCATTTTATTGGGAGAATTAATTCCTCCAACCAACACCGTAAAATCAAAAAGAGACTTGCTTCACATGGTTTGAAATAAGCTCATTGATTGAAAATTATTTATCAATGCTGGAAACCAGTCCTATCTCCCCCCTCCCCAAAAGGAACATGCTCCCCCAAATATCAACATTTTCCACAAGATTTTGGTGTTCGTTTTTATTCTGGGGAATAGATGGGGACAATTTTGTGTACAATCAATAAAGAATGACTTGATTTTGCTTTACCTAATACAACTACCCTTTCCTGGCATTTTTCAGCTTCATTCTGTCTCTCTCATTCAGGTTTATCTGCACTCTTTTTACCTTCATCAAACCAACCAACTAGTCAAACAGACCCTTTTTCAGTCTGGCAAACAGACTGTTCTGTTTCTGGGATCTATCCATTTAACGTTGTTTTATAAAGGTATCTTTTTATTGAGTGCCTATGATTCAGATTTTCAGATTTATTAAGAACACTAGCTGCTCACCATGATACAACCACATAGTGCAAAACAGATACATCAGTCATAAAAACAATAATGAATTACAAGTAGTAACTCTCTTGAACATACAATTAACGCCAGGGAGAAGCAAAGGTAACCCCTCGCCTTATTCCTTTCTGGCTAAGATCAATCAGCCAAACAAAAAATTTAATTACATTATTTGCCCACAATAAAACAAATAAAAAGCTCAGTGTTAATACTGAAATATCAGCTTTTGGGACTATTCAACCCATTTCCTGTGTAGTTTTGTTGCTAGAAGCAAAAAGGTTGCCACAGATTTGATAACAGATTCTAATGAAGACATCATTAATATTTAAAATGAATTAGATAATGTGCCTTCCCAGCCAGTAATGGAGTAATCCATTGCTGATTTATTTCTTCATTAATTGAAGAAATGGTCCAAAACTACATGTTCCAGACTTTCGCTCTTTCTAGGTTTACATGGACAATAAACATTGGTTATAGGGCATCTGCTTGCACCTGCCCTGAGTTACAGTTGAATCAAACATTTGAAAGCGCAGTAGAGTATAACTCCTGCACAAGGCCGAATCAGTTAATATCTCTAGATAGACTTCGCGTTTGAAGTCTGTCTTAAGCCTAGTATACCACGGGGCCACACTCCAGGTAGCCACATTAGCCAGATCTTCTTGGTGTGAGAGATCTCTCATCCTTAGTTTCATTGGAAACTTTTGTTGGGCTGATGTTTTTCCTCATAAAGATTGCAATGAGAGCCCTATACTGGCTAAGAGCTTAAATATCTGTTCAATCCAGAAGTACCTATGGGCACTGGACACCTTGGTGCTCAAGTTGCTCTATCAGACATATATGGAGTATAGATCCTTTATTCAAATAACAGAGCTTAACCAAGTACCTTAAAATAGCAGTGTCATTCAAACAATATATGGAGTCTAGCCCTGTTTCTGCTTGTATCACAGCACCTGGGATGCTCTGCAGGAACTGCTAACAGTTTTCTCAATAATTTATTTTGGATAATTTTCAGAGTCCTTCTAGACGTCCCTTGCTGTAGTAGTGTTACCTAAGTGCAGCCCCCTGCAACAATGCAGGATTCACCACACCTAAAGCCTAACCCAGCTGTATAGCAGTATAGGTAGAGGTCATGGAAGAGAGAGAAGGATACTGGAGGTGAACAACTGGCTACGCAGATGGTGTCAACAAGAGAAGTTTGGTTTCTTGGACCACAGTCTATGTTTCTGAAATAAAGGACTTCTGGCAGGAGATGGGCTGAAAATTTTCCGATTGAAAATGCCTTTGTCTCTCAACAGACATTCACTACTGGGAGATGTACAGCACATCACAGCTTGGGAAATAAGATGTGGATTGACCTGCATCACGCTTCATAGGGATAGTTGCCACAGCAGCAGTGTTACCCGGATGGAGGAAAAAGAAGATACATACCCTAAGTCTCACTCTCTCTCCATTCCATGAGACACACATCCCCTATAACTGGTGCTGGAAACTGCCAAATTACAGTTGAACCATCAACTACCTTCCCTACTTTAACCACATTGCTCAGGGGATCTTATAGATTTTTGTCCCACAGCTACCCCCAGCAATCTGGATAAAACACAAATATTAAAGTGTCGAATGTCCTACAGTCAAGATCCACACTACACTGTAGGACTGAAAAGGAAGGATTGACTCTCAAAGACTTGGACCTGCACCTCATGGATTAGCTTCTGCCACTTAAAGGCTTGCCTGTATTAGGGAAAATTAATGTTCTGAGGTTGACAGCTTCAATTTACTTTAAACTCAGCTTAGGTAGGCAAGATGTAAGGTATATGGTTAATTTTGAATAGCCTAATAGAGTTTAGAATTGAGCTGTCTATCCTACTAGGCTTGTAGCTTGATTTAATAAAACCACATTTCCTCTAATGTAGACAACCCTTTAAAACTGCAACACTGAAACCACTTAGTTCCATCGATTTTAAGTGATTCTACCCTAGAATAAGTGGCTTGAGGCCTGAAGCCTACGGGTACAAGTCCTCTGCCATTTAAAGTCTATGATGCAGCTTCCATAGACTAATGGTAAAGAATTGTACCCCAAGTGTAGAACACATTAAGAAGCCTTTAAGGGAGGTGATGTTCAAGAAGGCATTCTTGGTGGCCACGCCATGGCTGTGGAACTCCCTCCCAGTGGAGATTCACCTCTCTCCAGACCTCCCCTCCTTCCATAGACAGTGCAAAACCTGGCTGTTTCACCAGGCGTTTGGTGAGAGGGCCAAGTAATTGGGGGGGGGGGGTCTTTTTTCTTTTTTTCTTTTTTTCTTTGGAGAGTGGTGGGTGTTTGTTATCGTTTGGGCCTCAGTTATTTTTTTGTTTTAATTGAAGTTTTATAGTGTTTTATATTTTTGTATTTGTTTTAATGCATTTTGTTCACCGCCCTGAACTACCATTGGGCAGGAGGGGGCAGGCTATAAGTAATGAAAATAAGCAGATAAACAAATAAATATCCTTCATTGCTTTTGGTGCAGTGCCCATCACCAAAACCATGGTCAGTCTCATCAAAGGGAGAACAAAAGATTCACAGCTTTTATGGGACTCAACCATGACCATCTTTCAATGTCAACATGTCAACTTTCATTGTACATCAATGTATTTTCAAACTTGTGTTCACAAAATTTTTTGAGCAATGAAGCATTACATTTCCATATGTAATATGGGAAAGGAAGAACAAGACAATGAACTCACCAATATATCACTTCCCATCACTCCCATCCTCCCCCATGCACACTGGGGTACAAACAAAAACGTTTCCCAGTTAGCTTCATCTTTTGCCATTCAGACTTGAAATTTCCCAACAATATTTACAAGTGCAGGAACATTGTCATTCCACAAGACCAGTTAACGTCACAAAATTGAATTACCAGCATCACAGGATTAAAAAGAGTGTTAATGGGAAAACTCAGGTAGGAGGAGGAAAATCCAGTGAAAACAGGTTCAATTCCATACACAAAAAATTAAACAAGTACAAATTTAAGTATGTAGTACAGCAAAAGTATCCAGTAGGAACAGTAAATATATTATGTACTTTGCAGTTTAAATGTGGTGGTTACTGTCATTTCATGAGTGCTGCTGGTGAAATCCTGATCTATCCAAGTCAATGGTAATACTCCCACTGGGGAAATGATTTCACTGTATAAATCTAGATAATATACAATTAAATTAAATAAGGTAAGGGAGACATCTATGAGTGGTAGGGGTGGAAAGTTCGATTCCCTCGGTATCCGATACTGCCAGTATTTTGCTGTACCGGCAGTATGAGATTAATCCGGTTATTGGGGGTACCGGTACCGGTTCCCCGTGCTGGATTTGTTTACACTGCGGCCATTGAAATGAATGGCCGCAATGTAAAAAAAAGGAAGAAAGAAAAAAAATTCCCTCCCCCGTCCAGGCTACCCGTCCAAATTCCCTCCCCCGTCCCCCATCCAGGACACCACCCACCCACCCTGCCCAGCCTGGATTTTTAAAGAATTTTTTTTAGCCGAAGTCCCTGCTACTGTGGGCTCAGGGCTGCCGCTGTGATGGTGGAGGTGACCTGAACCCTGCACCAGCAGGTACTAGAGTGATCCCTGGGGTGAGGGGTGGTTTAACACCCCCCCATCCAAGGGATCACCCTACCCCCTCACCCAGAGATCGCCTAACTTTTGCGCTCCGGGCGGCGGCTACGGCTGCATGGCGGTCCGGCGGTTTCAATGCTGGCTTGCTTCAGCACTTGACTAGGCCTTCCAGGGAAACCCAGAAGTTCGCCTAATCAAGCGCTGAAACCAGCCAGCGCTGAAGCCACCGGACCACCGTGCAGCCGCCGCCGCCCGGAGCGCAAAAGGTAGGTGATCTCTGGGTGGGGGAGTAGGGTTAACCCTGGGATGGGGGGTTGTTAAACCACCCCACACCCAAGGGATCACCCTAGTACTTGCTGGTGTGGGCTTCGGGTTGCCCCCACCAACACGGCGGCAGCCCAAAGCCCACACTAGCAGGAACTTCGGCTAAATTTTTTTTTTAAAAAAATCCAGGCTGGGCAGGGTTGGTGGGGGGTGACCCGCCCCCTTCCACCCACACAGCCTGGATGGGGGAGGGAAAGTGTTTTGTTTTGTTTTTTCCATTGATTTCAATGGGGACAGTTCCCCACTGAAATCAATGGAAAAATACCGGTACCGGTATACCGGTTCTAATCCGATAAACTGGGTTTTTGGGAACCGGTATCTGGTAAAACCAGTATCCAGTTTTTTTGGGTAAAGTCCCACCCCTAGTGAGTGGATTATAACCACTAGCATTTATTCAGAGACAAAAAGTGGCATCTATTAAAAGTAGTGAGAGAGTGTTGTTGCCATGTTGGTCCCAAGTGAGAGAGAAACAAAGTGGTTTGAATGATATCTTTTATTGTACCAACTGCTGTTGGTGAAAATAAGCAAGCTTTCGGGCCACACAGGGCCTTTCCTCAGTCATGTAGCATAGCCAGTAGAAATGTATACACTGAAGGGTAGATATATATGAGGGGCATGGAATAGGTGGGAGGTGGGGTAAAGAGAGAGAGAGAGAGAGAGGTGTCAGATATTTAAAAACAACTGTAAAATTATATATTGGTGTAGGAAACAAAGAAACAATAAGTAGTGGTTAAACACAGAGAGCGCAAACATATGGGTTGGGAGTATAGTGCAAAAGAGCTTATCAGGTGAAGGAAATACACATATCAAAGGAACTGGGTTCACATAGTAACACAAAGGTTGAATATTCAGCTGACAGGGCCAGTTACAGACTGGGAGACAAAGTGGTTAGAATGATTTCCAGGAAGTTGGTACAGAATATAACAGAAATTAAAAATGCAGTATATTGTAAGGTAGTACAGTTTTCTGTAGTGACTGGAGAAATTTAGGTCTTTGTTAAGTCCATTATTTTTGGTATCCAATAAAGTTACACATTTTAGTTCCCAGACTTATCTTCTGGGGGTGGTGTTTAGGTTTCCTTTGAGGATGAGGACAGATTTCTGATATGGAATGGTTGTGCTGGGAGAAGTGATTGCCCACTGCAGAGTCAGTGATTTTGTTAATAATTGTATGTCTATGTGAGTTCATATGTTGGTGTAAGATTTGCTGGGTTTCACCAACGTTGTTTCCATGGTGGCATTTGGAGCCACATGGAGACACATCTAAATTAAAATAGGAATGACTTGGTACCTATTGTAAAGTATTGTCAACTGATAAACAACGTGTTTTTAATTGCTTGTTTATTATCTATTATTTATAGAGTATTTTCAGTGTTCAAATTGCTTTAAAATTCTTACTTAATTCAACCTCACAACAGATTTACAAGGTAGGTATTTATTTAAAATGTATTTATTTTATTGATATTCTTGATATCCTGCCCCTCCTGCCTCTGGCAGCTTGAGGCGGCTGACAATATCAAAATCATAAAATCATCATAAAACAACATTACAATAAAACATAAATAAGATTACCCCTCTTCCCTCCCCCCAACCCATGCACACTCTCCCCATCTCCTTCTCAAAATGCCTGGTGGACCAATAAGGTCTTACATAGCTGCTAGAAGGTGAACAAATCCAAGCAGAGGTGGGCCTCCTCCAGGAGGGAGTTCCACTGCAATGGCATAGCCACCAAAATAGGCCCCCCCTCACGGGACATCGAGGTAGGGGCATAACTAGGGATGGGTGAACAGACCCCGGTTTGGATGTTCAGACGTTCGGTTGTTTGGTTCGAAACCCAAGTTTGGGTTCGATGGTTCGATTCAGCCGAGTTCAGTTTGGCTGAACTTGGCCAAACATTAAAAAATAGCGCTATCGAAACCGAAACCGAAACCTAATTTTTGGCCCTGAAAAGATGATTTTCCCACCCCTGAACTCATCCAAACTCATCCGAACACGACCAAACTGTTCGGTCATTCAAGAGTTCGGTTCGGACGTTCGGTTTGAACATCTGAACAGAGTTCAGTGTGAAGTCCAAACATCCGAACTGCGTTCACCCATCCCTAGGCATAACTCTCATATGTTATCATAGGTGATACAGTTATACCACGGTCTGCAAGCTTTGGGGGCCCACATGCACCACCTGCACATATAGATACACCTGACCAGGCACACTTGGCTTATGCACAGGGCCCAGTACTAAGGAAAGGGGCAGAGTGGGACTCTACTTTCATTAAGACACCCTACTGAATGAATGGTGTTGCATGAGTATCAGAATTTTAAATAGCATCCAGTAATTTGAGGATACTTCCTGGAAACTCTTAGTTCTCAGTTTTGCTCCTTATATTACTTGAGACTACAAAAGATCTTTTATGACAGATTAAGGGAAGGTTTTTCCTCTTCACATGTATGGAAGCTTTTTAACTCCACTTTTAAAATTGCAGCTGTCTCCTTGATCTTGGACATTTTGACAGGTGCTTTCATGGTCTTTATTAAGTCAACCTTAGCATTACCTTTTCCTTCAAAGTTCTGAAACTTCCACAGAGAAAGGAAGACAGCCCACTCTTCAAATTTGTCACAAAAGACAAAAAGCAAGTGCAAAATCATTAAAAATATTTACACTAGGAAGGCCCATAGGGAGGCATTATTCCACTTACACAAGAATCACAGGGATCATTTAAATGCTGCTGTATCTTGGAATGATGGATGAAATTCAGAAAGAAGGTTACCACAAGGTGAAAGCTTCTAACTTTATTCAAGACAAGAAGCCAAAGAAGCTTTTTCTTTTTAAAACAAATAATAGCTCAGTAACATAAATAAAAGCTTTCACGATTTAAAAAATCACAGTACAATTCTGCACTTATGCATGATACAAAATATCTATATTTTAGTCATAAATAAAATAGTTGCATGTGTACCTATATATACATCTGTACTCCTACATATGGAAGCTGTGTGTTGGGAAATATAATCAGGGACTGTCAGTCGCCGCCGCCTGCCCCGAAGATCCCTAACCCATCAGGGGACCCAGAGCGGAAGATCGCAACACGGGCTGTGGGACACGCCCCCCGCAAGCGCCGCACCGGCCGCCGACGTGGGGGCCGTGGCCACGCCCCCAGAAGCCGCTCAGAGCATTCCCCCTGCCGAGCAGGGTACACCCTCAGCCACGCCCTCGGCCACACCCCCGTCGTTGCCGCGACGCTCAGAGCGGCTGCGGGCACGTACGGGGGCGGGGCCAGTCGCATAAAAGCCAGCGCCGCAGTTAGAGCGACGCTGGTGATTGTTAGAAACCGGCCCCCTTGCGCTTGTGTGGAGACTGTGGAGATTGTGAAACCCTGCTTGTTGGAACCCTGTGGAGCGTGTGCTTGTGTGACTTCCTACCTCGAAATTCCTTGGTGTGCCTGAAGCGAGTGCAGAGTGAGTAGCGAGTGCGAGAGGTGTGAGAGTCCCTTTCCTTCCCACCCCAGGCCCGGGGTAGACCCCCTCCCTGGGGAGCACTGTGTGTGCGTGACCCTGCCTCCCTCCCTGCAATTCTGGGTACAGGCCCTCCTCCCTCACGGGCATCCCCCCGCACCTGGCTCCAACCCCTCCTTCCATCCCGTGCGTGTGTGTGCTAGGGAGTGTGGGGGTATCGTGCGGACTCTCTCAATCCATGCGCCCTATGATGATAGCGGCCTGTTCTCTTTCATTAGAGGTAACGGCCAACACACTATCCTGACGGGCATAGAAAACCCCCGGTGTTGCCACGCTGAGAGAGCCGCTATTGGAGATACCCAGCGAGTGAAAAGAGTGTGTGGAACCCTTCTTGTGTTCCCCCCCCTCCCGGTGACAGGGACCTGTATTCACTGCATTTTCCTCATTGACATCAATAGGGGTTTCTGAAGGTCAATAATATACATAGGATTAGGAAATTGTATCTTAGAGGATCTGTTGAACTTTGTGACCAAACCAGCTCTCACCCCTATTTTTTTTCAATATCCCATAATCGTTGCCTATACAGGAAGTATAAACAGAAATGTCAAACAACAAAATACAGCTATCTCACTACAGTTGACATAGTGTATTTTCAGACGTTACAAGATCACACTCAACCACAGTGAACCACGCTCAATCGCACGGCGGGGCCAAAGTGCCCTGAACATCTGTTCGGCGGCAACCAGATGTTCACCACAGTCAATACCCACATGGGGTCAATTTCAACCACGCTTCCAGGGCTCCCCGCCGGACAATCTCTGAAAGCGTGGTCAAAGAGATTTCCACTGGGAAACAACAAAAAGTAAAATCTGGATGGCAATCACTGTCCAGAACCAAAGAAAATTATTCCCAGCCGGAGACAAAGCACGCAGCGTCTCTGCCAGGCAACCAGCAACAACACAGGCACCAGAGGGAGATTTAAAGGGCAACCTGCAGCAGGGAAGTGTGGCAGGATGGAGCGAGGAGGGAGGTGGAAGAGAGCGGTGTGAGAGAGAGCGAGGGTGGTGGAGGAGGCAGCAGTGGCAGTGGTGGAGGAAGCGCAGGTGGAGGAGGGGGAGACAGGGGTCATGCAGAGGATGGAGGAGGCAGAGGAGCAACACCAGCAGCAGCTGGGACAGGACTCCCAGGGACATCAATCGGACCGGGGGAGGAAGCACCCCGGAAATGGGGGAGGGGAACCAAGGGAAGGGGAACAGGCAGCACAGGGGCACCAAGGGGGGGCAGGGGGCCCGCGGGAAGGGGCAGAACCACACCCAACCATAACTCCACCTCCCCTGCATCCCACAGACATGGAAACAGGCCCGGGTGGACGAGCCCCTGGAGGATACCAGCCCAGCCCACGTAGAGGAGGCGGTGGTGGAAGAGACGGTGGAGGAGGACCCACAGGGGACACAGGGGAGAAAGTCCTACCACAGAGGGGGCCAGTGGGAGTTTCAGGAGACCTGGGATTTCATAAGGATCAGGGGGACCCTGGAGTACCAGTTGGAGCTCGCGCTCAACCAGAGGAATGAGCATGTCTACATGAACATAGTGTGGGAAATGGGGGCGGCAGGGCACCAGCACACCAAGCCACAGTCCCGCTCGAAGGCCAAAGAGCTGAAGATGAGGTACAAGGCCATCAGGGACAACAATTGGCGGTCCGTACACAGAGCCCGGACCGCCCCCTTCTATGATGCCCTGGACCGCATCCTACATATGTGGGGGTTGATAGTCACCCCATGGCTTGTAGGGAGCACAGTCGTCCAAGGCAGGGAACGGGCTGAGGTACCACTTCCCCTCACCACCCCCCAGGTAGGCACATGCTCCAGGTCCCCGAATCCCCAGGAGGAATGGCCCAGGACCTCCAGCACCTGCAGCCCCCCCAGACAGCAGCCTGGAAAGCACCCACCCCCGGGCCGGACAGGTGGAGTCCGAGGCCAGCACCTTCATCACCCTCAGCCAGTAGTCCCAGGGGGATCACTCCCACTCCAAGAGGTCGACCTCAGAAGGATCGGAGACTGACATTGAGGGTAAGTAGGTGACCGGGAGGGAAGAGGGACCGGGACCCCGGGTGAAGGGGGCAAGGGGGGAATGAATGGGGTGGTGCCAGCCCCAGCCTGCACAGACAAGGCAGGAAGGGGGCCCAGGCCCCGTCCAGTCACCCGCACACCCCTACACCAACAACCCCCCTTGCCCACAGGGTATGGAACGCCCTGGCATCAGACCCAGGTGGGCAAGGAGGCTGGTGCTGAGGAGCCCGGGCATCAGGCGGAGGAACCAGGTGAGGCACACGGTCCAGGTGGGAGGGCCAACTGGGGCACCGGGAGGGGCACCCGGGACACTCAGAGGTGGTCTGAGGGGCTGGGGAGGGGGGGTGGGAAAGGGATGGGTGACCCCTGGGGGGCCATGAAGCCCTGGGCCCATCCCAGGGCCAGGAGTGGGCTGCCAGGCCGGCAGGCGACTCACCCTCCTCTACCCTACAGGGCAACCCCAACAGCCACAGTCTCCAGGGCCCATGCACCCAGCACAGCGCATGAGGGAGTACAGGGCACAAGTCTGCCGGCGGCTGGAGGACCAGGTGGAGGACATTGTCTGAACCTCTGCGGAACAGGGGGAGAGGATGATATTGGCCGTGGACTGGATGGAGGCGGCCATCGAGCGGTCCCTGGAGCGGGCGGAGGCGCGGGATGTGAGGCTCCAGGCAGAGGTGCACCTGGAGCAGAGGTGGGAGCACCGGGAGCACAGCAGGCAGGTGGAAGCCCTCAGGTGGCTGGAGCAGGCCATCACAGGAATGGTGCCGGAGCACTCCGTGAAAATGGACAGGTCCCAGGATATTTGGACATCCCTGCTCCTGCATGCAGGCACCATGTGTGCCTATGTGATGGCAGCCACCCCTCCAGGCACCCTGACTGCCCAGGGGCCCATGCCGGGCCCCTCGGTGCCCCCCCTCCCCAACTGCCCCAACGCCCACAGGGGCTGCGCATCTGCCTCCCGGTAACCCCTGCCCTTTGGAGGGTGCAGCTGCTCAGGTGGCCCCCCTGGGTCCAGTGGCCCCCTGCCCCAACCACCACCCACCCCAGCAGCCCAGGAGGAAGCCCAGGATGCTGCTGGGGACACAGACAGCGGGGGGAGGGGAGCTCGCAGGGCTTGGTAGAGACCACTGGGCACTCAAGGGGGTGTCCCAGGAAATGGGAGGGATGGGGGAAGGGGTGGAAGGGGGAGGGCAGTGTGAGTTGGGGGGCACTGTAGGGGGCAGGGGCCAGCAGGGGTTGAGCGAGAGGGGTCGGGTGCAAATGTACACATGGGTGAAATAAATGTTCATAGCCCTATAATGCCTCCTGTGCCTGTTACTGGGCGACAGGGATGGGTTGGTAGGGGTTCGGATCGGCTCCAGTGTAGGGGCCGGCCCAGGGACCCCCTGGGGGTTGTGGAAGCCGCCGTCACACCTCGGCCTTCCAGCTGATATGCCTCTCCAGGGCATCCCGGATGCGCTTGGCATAACGGTACTCCCTCTGGTTCTCAGTGTTCACGTACAGGGGCACCGGGCGGGGGGGGTCGGATGGGCTTGGGGGATTCCAGGGCTGCCCCCTCGGTCTCGCACACGTTGTGCAGCACACAGCAGGCACCGATCACCAGGGCTGAGGTCTCCACAGTGTATTCCAGCCGGCCTGCGAGGTTCCTCCAGCACTGCTTGAGGGCCCCAAAGGCTCGGTCCACCACGGTCTGGCTGGAACACAGGCGGGTATTGTATAGCACCTCCACAGGGTTGCGTGCGACTGGGTACACCTTCATTAGCCACCTGGTGAGGGGATAGGCCTGGTCACCCAGGATACAGGGGGGCATCGGTACCCTCTCGATCCAGGTCATCCCCATATCAGCAAAGTCCCCCCGGAACATCCGGGCATAGAAGGGGGAGATGGTCATGATGTGGGCATCATGACTGCAGCCGGAGTTGCTCGTGTAGATGTCTATGAACCGCCCCCGGTGATCCACAACTGCCTTCAGCTGCAGGGAGTGATACCCCTGCCTGTTGACATACTCTGCAGCCTTCCCTACGGAGGAGCGGAGGATCATGTTGTGAGTGCCGTCCACAGCGCCCATGCAGTTGGGGAAGCCTCCGGCTGTGAATCCTGCCATCATGGCCCCCTGGTCCACCAGCTGGATTGTTCTGTCCAGGAGCACGCCATCCACAGCCTCACAAACATCCCTTGTGCAGCTGCATGCCTTCTGCATCACTCCCCTCCCTGTTTGCAACACCGTGCCCTTGCCGGCCTGATTAGTGGTCCTGTCTGGGTGCTTGTTTTCTGAAGCTGTGCAGGGTCCGCACCCCACTCCTCGCTCTGTTGCTATACAATGTTGTGGCCTGTGGCCGCCTAACTTGTCCTTGGGACCCCTCAGAGCCCCCCCCCCGGCCCTGGAGGGAATGTGTGCCCCCTTGTCCATGGTGTTATTCTCCCTGTCTCACTGGATCATGGCTGGTTGTGCTTCCACCGGGCTACTGCTACCTGGCCCCCATGGAGCCCCCCATAGCTGGACTTTCCGTGAGACGATGTCCCTGTGTGACCTGTGGCATACCCCGGCCATGAAGCTGCTCCTGGGCTGCCCGGACAGTCAGTCGGGTGCTTATGCAAGCCTGAGCTCTGGTCTTCGCTACTTCAGCTATGAGGGGAGCGCTCGGAATTGCCGACTGCATGCGGAGATGCTGGGGCTGGTTCCCTTCCCCGATGGGTGCATCCCAGAGATGAGGTGCTCTCATGTGACCTGGTCTGTGGCTGAGACCATGTCTGCCCTATCTGTGTGCACCCTGGCTGCCTACATGATCTGCCTTGTGGAGGGGGGCCCTCCGTTGGCCGTGTCCTACTTTGGGTGTGTTCACAGGGCTTGTGGGTACCAGCGCTCTTGTGGGGTGGTGTATCACTGGCTGTTGGAGCTGGATCAGCTTCCGTGGCCCCCTGCTGCTGACTGCTGCATGTCTGATCCTACCGCAGCAGAGCTGTTGGTGCTGTCGGTCATGTGGTCCCATACGGATGTGCAGTTGGGGCTGTCCATGCAGGACCCCTTCGAGGTCTACTACCTGATCATCCACCACATGTCCTTGCTGGGGTACCACCGGGGCATGATCCATTGGCCCCACCTGATTCATCGGGTGGAGCACCTGCCCCTGGGTCTGTTGTGGCCCCCAGGAGCTGGCTGTGAGTCCCGGTGTGCCTCCAAGCCCCCCAGTTTCCTGCCCGCATGTGGGCTCCTGCCCCTGACCGGGTTCCATTGGCTGCTCCCTCCCTGCTGTGTCTGCCATGCTGGTGTGCTGGATGCTTCCCAGGGTGCTTCTGCCCCTGCCTGTGGCTCCTGGCCCCTTCCGCCCCCCGGTCTGCCTCTGCACCCAGTGTTCCTATCCCTGGTTGGCTTCCCTGGTGGCCTGTTCCAGTTCTCTGCATGGCCTCAATGCCTCACCTGTGTCCATTGGACTTTTCTCAACTGCCTGCGTTCCCTCCTCCTGCCCCAGCCCCACCCCGGGTGCCTGTGTGACCTCGGGGTTCTGGGGTCTCTGAACTGGCCCTCCTGGCTTCCTCTAGGGGTGCGTATGCATCTTTGGACCTGCTGCACTGCACCGGCTCGCGTGCCTGCCCTCTATCGCCCCCTCTCCAGGGTGTGGGGTCTGCGTGTGCCTCCTGGACTGTTTCCGGACCACTCCCTGTTCCGTGAGGGCTCCTACAGTGCCTTGGTCCCGAGCTCCTGGGGCCCCCCATTCTGGGACTGTCTGTGTTGCTGTGTGGGTGCCTGTCTGGACTGTTCTGCTGTGGGGGTTGTGGTTGCTGTTGCCTGGGTCCTGCCCTGCCCCTGTGCTGTGCTCCCCCTAGCCTGGTGTGTCTTGTGTGTTGTCCGGGCGCCCGTATCCTCCCTTCCCCTCCCTTCTGTGTGTGTGTGCCCAGGCGTGTGCCCAGGCGTGTGCTTGTGCTGTGTGTTCCACTGAGCGCCCATTGTCTGTGTGCCTGCTGTGTGTGGTACCTGGCCGGCTCTTCTCCCTCTCCCCCCTCCCTTCCCATTTCCCTTGTGTGGGCATTCCCTTTTGTGACTTTTGGCTTTGTTTGCCCTCCGGTGGCCATTGTCTGTGTCCCGCCCCTGCCCGGTAGATTCTGGGTGTTTTGACCACACCCGGGGATTGGCATCACGTCTGTTGCGCTGCCCTGGCCTGTGATCTTCCAGCCCAATTCCCTGATGTGGTTCTGGTCCCATCACATCTGTTCGGGGTTTGTTTTGACCATGGGGGTGGTCCACCCTGCTGGGAATCCATTGTGGTGAACCGGGCGGCCGTAACATCTGAAGTCACCCATAATTAGGGAGTGAATTGTAGCCACTTTGTATATGGCTAGAATTTTTAAAGGGGCCTTAAAGGAGCAGTGTCCATTAGGGATGGGAGAACAGAACGGAGTTCAGAAATTCGGTTCGGTTTGGTTTGAAATTCGAGTTCAGTTCAGAAGTTCGGTTCGGTCAACCCAACAGACCAAGTTCAGTCGCATTCCGAACTTCCGAACCAAGTTCGGCCATTCAAAACCAGGTTTTTTTTGGTGTGTGTTGCCACTAGGGATGGGCGAACAGAACGGAGTTTGGAAATTCGGTTCAGTTCAGTTTGAAATTTGAGGTCAGTTCAGAATTTCAGTTCGGTCGACCGAACAGACCAAGTTCGGTCCGAAGTCCGAACTTCTGAACCACGTTCGCCCATCCCTAGTGTCCATTCCAATGGGGGCTGGCAGTACTCAAACTATGGGGGAAAGACTATGGGGGGAAACTTGGCTCTTAATGAAAACAGCAAACCCATCCTTTGATCCTCCATCACCTTCTGCCTGCTAGGAGCAACACCCCTGGTTTGTCTTTATCTTATTGGAAACAGAAGGAACCCTATATAAGACCCCATGCCCTTGCAGGTATCTCTCCCCATTAAGATAATACAGTGAGACATAATTATTACGTCTGTTTTCTATGGGATATAGTGGAGATGTTCAAACAGTAGGAGTTTTACATGGGAAGAGAAGTTTTAAAAACTTGAAACAGCACTTAAATATCAACATTGCTGTTTAAATTGGGCTGACACTTAAAAGTGAGTAACCCATTGGAGAGGAAAAAGAACAGCTCACATCTCAGAAGCAGATTGTACACATCATCCAAATCTCAGGTGAAACCACAATCATTTAGGGATGGGAAATCGGAATCAGATTCAACTGAATCATATTTGAATTGGATTAAAATCGGAATCAGATGATATTTTTCCAAATGACTTCAATGGGAAAATTTCCTTTGAAGTCAATGGAAAACTGAACCTATTCAGTTCAATGGGCCATTCATCATTCTAAGCCACAATCCTACAGTGATGAATGAGCAGCCTAGCAGATTGCAATAGCAGAGAGGGGAAAACGAGCAAGAGTACACCCCTGAATTAATCTGATCCAATGAAAATTGTGTGGATCGGGGAAACCGGGTGCATCAGATTCGTCCAATTTTGATGAAAATCGGGTGAACCAGAGTAATCCAAATCCGATTTCCCCATCCGTACTATTAAAGATAGCATAGCGGTGAGGCTGGACAGTCAGTCAGACACACACAGTGGGGAGTGGCAGCTCTCAAATACAGGGGGGACAAATGGTACTTCTTCTAGCACCTTTACAATTATCATAGTTAAGGGTACCTCACAGAGGCTAAGGGGCATTGGTTCCCCCAGATCCTTGTGTAACTCAAGCGCTGGCAATAGATGGTTAGCTCCCTTAGAAATTCCCAGCCTGTAACTGGAACTCTAGCAAGAGATTTAGTTAAGGTTTCTATTATAGGCATTCCCATTTTCAATTCCACAGCCTCTGCCACTCAACTTTCATCAAGGTAACACTGAGTGAGTCAGGTCTCCAAAGCACCTTCCTTCATTCTCCAAAGTACCAAATTGAGGTCGCGTTTCACTGGACTGAACATTTCACTTCCTTGTTTCAAACTATTCTATTGCCTAGTTTTTACTTTGTGGGATTTTTTTAAATTATTTTTTAATCTCTAATTTGCAAAGTTCTAGTTTTTTAGCTTTATTCCTCTAGTGCAACTATCACCTTCCATTTCAGGCAAAAGAACAATATTGCTTGGTTGTTCTCATCTTTCCCAATAATGAAGGATAAATGGGTTTTCTGTCAACACGATTCAGAACAAAGATGAAATTAATAACATTGCTCAACATGCCCAATACACAGGAGCCTAGATGCTGCAGAGCTTAAAAGAATGACAAATAAAAGTTACCTTTTCCAATGTGTTTCAAGCCTTTGTGGAATCGCCGTAACAAACTATAAAATGATTTTACGAAATGAGATCAGCTCATTCGGTGCATAGAGAAAAATCCCTAATGCTCTGCAGGTGCTCCTCACTTCTTGCTTTCAGCCAGAAAAGAGTACTAAAGACCTTCACTAAAACATGTTGTTCTCAATGGGAAAGCCATCATCAACTTTAATAAGATTTTGGCCAGGCCCTAAATCCAAAAACCATTTATTTATTTATTTTAAATCAAAAAATGAATAGAAACCAACCCAATCAAATAATCTTGAGTTTAAGATCTTAAGAACATAATATGGTGACCTGCCCTAATCTTTATTTATCGTCATCAGTGATCATCAATCATCATCATCATCATCATCATCATTTAGTTGCTTAAGTATTTAAAGTGCTTTACAATCCTTCAAAGCAGCCCTGTAAGGCAAGATATTACTACTCTCATTTTATAGATGGAGAACTGATGCTTGGCCAAGGCCGCCCAGTGAGTTCATGGCTAAGATGGGCTTTGCTTTCCCATGTCCAGGTCTAACACCTTATAAACAGGGTAGGCAACGTGCCCGATACAAAGAGCTGCATACCAACATTTTCATATTGCAGAGACACACAAGCCACTTTACATTGATCGCGGCTTCCCCCAATCCTGGGAACAGGGCAGTGTGGTTTTCTCCAACCTGCCTCCCTCTTGACACCAAAGCTCTGGCTCCCAGGCAGTCTGGCAGGTTCAGTCAGCAACAATAGTGGCTACGGGCACACTGTCCCTGCTCCAACAGCCTCCAGGAAGCTCTGCAGTAGCAGCAGTGGAAATGACAGCTTAGCTTCTCTTGTTCCTGAAATGCCCCCAGGCAGTCACTTTTACCAAGAGTCACAATACAGATATCTGAGAGCTGCATGTAGCTCTTGAGCTACCATTTGCTCACCTCTGCCTCTTAACTAAATTGGGGGGTGGGAGGGACAAAAACCCTGCATCCAAACAACTCTCAGTATAATGTATGAGGTGGTTAAGGTAGTTAAGATGATATCTTTTATTGGACCAAATTCTGTTGGTGAGACTGTGCAAGCTCTTGAACCACACAGGGCTCTTTCTTCAAGTCAGAACTAAATTGGAACAAATGCAAGACCAGTGTACATATGTGAACATGAAATTGGAAAAGGTGCTAGGATTCAAATATAATTCAAAAAGTAAGCTGCAAGGTGATGTAAATATGACTTAAGAGAAGAATAGGGTCGTTAGCATGAAAAATAAAATAGGATGTCTGGAAGACACTAAGATAGGAAGAGAGAGTTAACAAACCATTTAAAATTAACAACACACACCAGGTGATTACTGCAAATGTACGTAAAGGTTTATGAATCCCAGATCAATAAGCCATTACGCACATTTGCAGTAATCCCCTGATGGGTGCTGTCATTGATTTTAAATGGTTTGTTAACGCTCTCGCTTCCTGTCCCAGCACCTTGAAGCTTGCTTCTTGATTTATATTTGAATACTAACACCTCCCCAGTGTCATGTTCACGTATAGACTTGCATTTGCTTAAATGTAGCTCTGACTTGCCGGTAGCCTGATGAAGAGCCCTGTGTGGCTCAAAAGCTTACACATTCTCACCATCAGAAGTTGGTCCAATTAAAGAGGTCATCTGAACTACTTTGTCTCCATCTATTACATTTCGGAGCAACAGGACAATTCTCTGTAACCAAGCCAAGAACGTGTACCTGAGCTCTCGCATCCTCATGAATGCTGCATCCCTTGTCTCTCCCTCTGTTCCCCCTTCCCTGTATCCCCTCCCCCTGTCCTTAGATTGTAAGCTCTCGAGCAGGGACCGTGTCTATCTTACTCTTAGTAAAGCACCAGGTACATCACTGGCGCTATATAAATGCTAATAATAGTAATGTTAATAATAGTAATACTAATAATGCGAATGCGAATGCGAATGCAAAGAAGAAGACATTTTATCCCACCATATCCCTTAGGCTGGCTTACAATTCTTTAATTTATTAACTGTAACATTAACAACTAACTCAACTCTTAATCCTCACAACAACCCTGCCGAGGTAGGTTAGGCTGAGAGATCTGTGACTGGCCCAAGGTCATCCAATGAGTTCACAGCTAAGGTGAGACTTGAACCAGGGGCCTCCCACTACTTCCTGGTCCAAGTATTACACTCTTAACTAGAGGTGGGACCCCGGGCCCATTACCGGCTACCGGATTTACCGGTTACCGGTTCTGTAAAAACCGGATTCCTGGATTAAATCCGGTATACCGGTACCGGAATTATTTCATTGATTTCAATGGGGCGCTGTGTCCCCATTGAAATCAATGAAATAAATTAATTCCTTCCCCCTCCCCCTCCCAGGCTGCGCGGGTGGAAGGGGGGACACCCCCCACCCACCCTGCCCAGCCTGGATTTTTGTTTAAAAAAAGACTCAGAGGCGAGCCCACCCCCCAGCACCAGCGGCCGCAGCGTCCCCGCAGCCACCGGTAAGTATGACCCGATCCCTGGGGGGGTGTTTAACACCCCCCCAACCCCCCAGGGATCACCCCTACTAAAGTTCAGGGCTTGCTTACCTTGCGGAGCTCCGGCGGCGGTGGCGGGCGGTCCGGGGGCCTCAGCGCCAGCTGTGGCTGCTGGCGTCAGAGATGCTCTAGGCCTTCTGGGGAACTTCCGGGTTTCCCCGGAAGGCCTAGAGCATCTCTGACGCCGGCAGCCACAGCCGGCGCTGAGGCCGCCGGACCGCCCGCCGCCGCCGCCGCAGCTCCGCAAGGTAAGCAGTGCGCAAGCTATGCACTTTAGTAGGGGTGATCCCTGGGGGGTTGGGGGGGTGTTAAACACCCCCCCCAGGGATCGGGTCATACTTACCGGCGGCTGCGGGGACGCCGCGGCCGCTGGTGCTGGGGGGTGGGCTCGCCTCTCAGTCTGTTTTTAAACAAAAATCCAGGCTGGGCAGGGTGGGTGGGGGGTGTCCCCCCTTCCACCCGCGCAGCCTGGACTCGGGGAGGGTTTGTTTTTTTTAACTTTTTTGGTGGGGCTTTAAGTTTTTTACATTGCAGCCATTTTTAAATGGCTGCAATGTAAAAAAAAATCCGGTACCCCGGAATCCGGTACCCGGACCAGATTACCGGGTCGAATCCAATAATGCCGGTACGCCCAGTACCGCCATTATCGGTTACCGGATTTACCGGTTTTCCCGCCCCTACTCTTAACTACTACACCACATTGACTCTAATATAATATTATAGTAGCCGCCCTGAGCTGCTCTGTGAGTGGGAGGGTGCGGGGTAAAAGAGCAGTGAAATATATAATATAATATAATATAATATAATATAATATAATATAATATAATATAATATAATATAATATAATATAATATAATAATGTAACATGTAGTATAGAACTGTAACATGTTATTTGCCCCTTATATTCTCTGAATAAAGATGCTGGGGCCGATCCCATGCCCCACGGATCCCACGCGAACCCCCGCCACACACACATGCATGCAACCCGTGTGCATGTCCATTAGGAATGCATTGTGCTGCACGGATTCCATGAGAAGGGGTTTGGGATTGTGGGCCAGACTCAAGTGAGATTATTGGTACCTCATTTACTGTACTCCTAGAACTAAATAATTGAGGGGACCTATGTTCAGTAGTTGCATACTGTCAGATCAATAACACACATGTGCTTTTGCTATCTGCAATCAGGAAGTAAGCAATGAAAAACAAGAACAGGAACTGGTACTAAAACATGGAACTTAATTCTTGGAATAGATCCTTGAACATTACTAAAATAGAAACAGGATCCCTAGACTCAACACTCAGATTTCAAAAGTGGACTTTCTAATGGATGAACCAAGTTTATGCAGACTTTAAAAAAATGAAACCAAAAGTAAAAAAGAAAAACAGTCATTCTTGGGAAGAGATGAAGTTGCTTTTATATAGGAATCTATATATTGCATATATTTCATATTCCTTTAAGGTGTTAAACAGTAAAAAGAATATAAGAGCAATTATCTAAACTTAACACTGCCGCAGTTTTTCTAGTGTGATCAAGCAACTGTGGCATCACAGGCTTCAGACAGGCCTGGATGAAGTGGCAAGGAGGTCAGAGCTGCAGGAAAAGCAGTCTGGCTGCTTTTAAATGGGACATGTCCACTCATCACCCCCACCGTCCATGCATCCAACTGCCGGTTTGAAGCTGGTGCATGGGGAGGCATGCTTCCTTGACCAATGAAAAATCTGGCGTACTCCATGTGGGCTAGGGTGTTCCCCTCTGTGGACAGGACAGCCATGCTGGGAGCTGCTGGTTTGAAGCCCTCCCCACACACTTCATATATGTTGGGGCCCCACTGCCACTCTATGCACCAACTACAGACACCCGCCCCCCTCAAACCTTGCTTGTTTAAACACACATTCTGTGTGGCATCATCCTTCAAAATGCCTGCAGATAAATAAATGTCCACGTGAACAAGGGTTCTACACTGAAACCTCACTTCTGATTCAAATATATGTCCCACAAACTTTGTGTTTATTTCACAGGTATTAACAAACAAACAAAAACACTTTGTTTTTCTATTTCATTTGTTTTTAATACATTGTAGCAATGTTTGGATTGCATTCTTCACAGAAGCCCAAGAGAGAAGGGAATAACATCATTAGCTTTATTGCAATGTTTCCTCATTAAGAAAGGTGGGGGGAAATGTTTACATGACTACAATGCAGATGCAGAGTAAAATCCTTGCTCTGCCTGAAACCAGGGAAGTTTTGACATCAGCATTAAAGACGACAGAAATACAACTTTACAAGTCTTCTCTAAATTCTTTATTGCAGTTAAGAGAGAAGAGCCTCATCTATTCTATTGTTTAATCCTTTCCACGTGAAATCATTTACCTGAATGTTGCTGTGTAAAAGAGTTGCCCGCTCCTGGTTTTTTTTTTTCGTGGGTTTCCATTTTGAAGGAGTTCATGAAGCCTAGAATTATGACGCTCAAGGAAAAAAAAATCATGCAATTTTTGATGTTTGCTCTTTTAAGCCTTCATAGTTGTGGAGGAGAACTTCAAAACATGACTTTGGCATACTCAAAAAGGCTCTGAAACCAAAAGACAAAAAAGGAACAACAATTTTTATTATATTTATTTAAACAATAATAATAAAAAGCTTATGATTTGTGCTGTTTCAACTCATTTTTGAAAATTTGGAGTTGGCAACCCCATACAAAATGTCAAAAATGGGAAGGCTCAAAGAATTTGAAGGGGTGAGGGAATGGGTTGCCAAAACCCCTGCACACAATGTTGCTGATCTGATAGTTTTCCCAGGTCCAATGAGTGTCCCAGCTCCCACTTTGGCTGCAGTTGTTTCCTGTCTGTGCATCCAACTGATCTTCATTTTCTTTTTGTTAATCTGCAGCTAGGCCGGTCAATTCCTCAATCCTAAGCACATCAAAGGGACAGCTCCAATGTAACTGGTTTGCGGATCACAGTCAGTTTCTATAGTATCTTCTTCTTTATTGTCCTCTTTTCCTCGGCTCTGTTGTCTGTTTCTTTGACTCCAACACTTTGAGGATCTTGAGATAGCCCATTTGGCAGAGTATAAAATAGAATTGGCCTGGCTGGTGGATAAGACCCCGGGTATGCTCAGTAGAAGCTTGAGCAAGCCTCTGATGCTATCCATGGACATGCTCAGATGGACCGGGCCTCACTGAGCATGTACAGTGCTTATATAAGCATGCAGATCAGTTGGCCTGGTGTAGCTGTAGGATAAGGTTCTACTGTGAAGAGCTCTTCCCTAGAAGGACACCCAGTGCAGGACAACAACGATATGAAGGATACCAGCTGAATACAGGACCAACTCCAAGGAAGCTACTGTACTGTACAACCAGGTGGGACCTGTCCTCTCTTACTTCCATGGACTCTGGGTTGCATAAGACCCTAGAACATAGATCACCAATGATCTACTTGTCGCTAAATCTAAACGCAAATACTCCATTCTTGTCCTCCTTGACCTCTCTGCTGCCTTTGACAGTGTCGACCACTCGCTCCTCTTGGACTCGCTTTACTCTTTGGGCTTCCGCGGCTCTGTCCTTGACTGGTTCTCCTCCTACCTCTCTGACCGCTCCTTTAATGTCTCCCTCCCTGAGTCAACCTCCCCCTCCCTCCCCCTTTC
>QEPC01001884.1:593468-605152 GCA_003113815.1 Sphenodon punctatus | reverse complement strand
TTAGTGATTTAGTTTTAGTGTTTGTAGGAGTAGGCCTGTGTACTTATTAGATAATCCATTTAGTTCATAGCATTTAGAATAGTTAATAGCAGTTAGATTTAGTGTAGATAGATAGATGTAATATTAGATAAAATAAATAAATTAAAAAACCCATATAAAAACCAAAAAACCAAATAAAAAACAAAAGAAAACCATATAAAACCCAATAAAAAACAAAAAACCATATAAAAACCAAAAAAACCACCCATAACAACATTTCCTGAACAGCTGAACCGAATGGCTGAACCAAACGGCCGAACCTGAACGCGGCGAACTAACTGAACTGCCGAAATGAACGGACAAACTGAACGCAGCCGAACCGAATGGACGAACCGAACGGATGAACCGAACGCAGCCGAACCGAACGGACGAACCCAAACCGCGATCTGTTCGCCCATCCCTATTGCATAGGCCTGTCTATGCAGTGGCTGGAGGCCAGGGCCAAACCCATCCAATGAGTTTGGGGATTCGGGACTCAAAATACTTACCCCCTGATCAGGTCAAGGTTTTGACTGGAAACTGGGGCAGTAGAGTATTATGTAACTGGGCATGTGCCAGGGTTCAGAGCTAATTTCCCCACAGGCTAGCCAGCACCACTCAGGGGCTTTGGTGGACAACCCTGTCACATCCAACTTTCTGAACTTTAGTTTCAGAAAAGAAAAAAATAATCACAGCAGAGAACTGTGACTAACTCGAGACAGTATATGCAGAAGCATTCCAATAGGAACCACTTCCCCCAGCAATAAAACTACCACAATTGGACTCCGATCTCCCACAATGATATCAAATGTGTCTTGATATAGAGTGTTTTTTAAAGACCTGGCTACAGATCTCAGGAATCGTATGCTTCATGGTTCCAAAGAATAGTGTGGAAACATGACTTCAGTATAACCTTACAAACTCAGAAACCAAAAGGTGCAAATAATATAAAGCTAATGTTTATCTAGTAATTAAAAAATCAATTATTTTGAGGTGTGTGACTAATAATTTCTTAGTGTTTGAGGCTAACAATACTGTGCCTTTTCCTCATTTCACAGGGCCTGGAGAGATACTTCCATTTAAGGCAGTTCTACATATTATGCTATACAGAGAGATACCTGTACCTGGGCCTACGTACCATATTCAGTGTAGCTGCTCAAAAAAATATGCAGCAGCCATCCTGGATTTGGGTCGACATGTAGTCAGTGTAATATGTGGACCAGAGCTGTAACAGGTAGTATGTTTATGGTATATTTGTGGTTATTATGCACATATTTTCATAAAATCATAGACTTTTAGGGGTTGGAAGGGTCATCTAGAATCACCGTTATGGCAATGGTAATGGACTGCCCTACTGGAGCAGAAGGAGAGACTTTTCATCTCCACTCCCCTGGTAAAATTCATGTCGTCAAAATGAGAAGCATCATCATCATCATCATCATCATCATCATACATTTTATTGTTTCAACCATAGGTTATGACAAGATATATACAATAAAATAATAAACATCACTAAAAATCAACACTAAGTTAAATCAGGAAAGAAAAAACATTCAAAATGACAAACATTTCCAACCTAAGGGGGTCAAAGGGGTCTTCAGAAAAATCCAAACATCATAACATTTTAAGAAGTCAAATTAGTTCCCTTTTAAACTAGTAAAATCAAGCAGAAGAATTTCAAGTCCTATCATTTAATTAAAATAAGTACAGTTCTGGAAGGAGCTATCCTCCTTCCCCTTATAAATATGCAGGATTTATATTCTTACTAGCAAAATCAGATGGGGGAAGCAACTATTTTGTCATGATGTCCCCCGCCCCTCCCCCAGTTGACTCTGGATTGGGTATGACCCTGAAGGTAATCTCAATAAATTATACTAGTGGATTGATTTTAATTCTAAAGGGAGATATCGTTTCGCCTGCAAATTGTACAGATGTCCTCGAACTAATGTATCGTTAATTGTCCCAAAATCTAAAATTAACCTCTTTATCGGAGTTTGAGTGTGGGAAACTCTTGGCCCCATAAATATTATATCGCAAAAATATCAACCAATCAATATGTTTGGCCATATCACATTCAATATACTTAGCTATTTTAGAGGAACTAAAGAATTCATTTATACAGTACTAGCATCTTACGAGGAGATGGTCCGTTGCCTCTGAAGGCTTAAGGCAAATGTCAAATTAGCAGCCTTAGGGATCTTATCCCTGTTGGTATTTGCTAATATATAAGACCACTTCAAAGCCTGATTCCAATAAGATCTCTTAGGAAGCAAGGGTGTCAAGAATTTCCATCTGGTACCCATTGTAAGAGGGCAATCAAATAAATAGTGGATCAGATCTTCCTGCTTCAGTAAACCACATGGACAGAGGTGCATAGCATGGGGTATATGGTTGTATCTACCTTCTATCAAGGAGGATAGCATTAGCTGAAATCGCAACTGGGTAAGGGATTTTCATAATTTGTAGTTAGTCACCACTAAGATATTTTTCGTATTGGTGCTGAAACTTAAACAAATGCATCAAAGGAGCAATCGTACTCTTGGTCAAAGACACCAGATCCCTTTGTACGTAAATATTCTTGAGTCGATTTTTTATCATTAATTTGATATTTTCCCTAAGAAAGTAATTCAGAAAGGAGTCTGGCAAACCCATCTGTTTGGCTAGCAGATCTAATTTCCCCTTCCAGATGGAATAAATGCCGTCCCCTTGTTTCTTCATCCAACACATTTTAGGGAGTGAATCATCTGGCTTATCTACTATCATAGGGTAATTTCAGACATTACGTGATCACAGTCAACCACCCTGAATCACAGTGGATTCAGGGTGCAGACTGTGATCACCGTAACATCGATTTGAGCCCCACCAGATGTTCACCACAGTGAATCTCTGGCAGGGTTCAAAACTAACCACGGTTCTGGAGGTGAGGCTGGCCTCACCTCCAGAACCGTGGTTAGGTTGGCCACAATCTGGGATGGGGCTGGCAATGGTGGCGATGTACATCTGCTTGCCAGCCCCATCCCACAATCAGGTGGCAACCTTGGGACAGGTGTGGGCGCAGCGGTCTGATTGGCCACTACGCCCACCCGTCTCCCTGTGGGCAGGCGACCGGGGGAGCACAGGAGGGCGGGGCTGAGCAGCCGCACGTCACGCAGCCCTGCCCTCTCCCCGAACCCTGGTAGAGATCAGGTCGGCACATCTAAAGGATGGCCGGTCTGATCACGGACCAGGATCCGAGACAGATCCCAGTCCAGGGTTCAGCGTGGCAGGCTGAAAGGCTTGTTACATCTGAAATTACCCATAATAAGAACTTGAGTGTCCTACAGTACTGCAGATTTTTTACTGAATGTATATAACATTTTAAGTTAGGTGATTTAAGCAACTCGCCCATGAATTACCTTCTTTTGTCAGACAAGGTATCCAGTCTGCTATCCAAGGATGCTAATGATGAAAGCTATTGTTTTCCATGACCAATTTATTTGTTTAGATTTGCCTTCCTTGAGAAAAAGAAAGATGGCTTAGTTTAATGTTTCTCTGTTGCTAGTAAAAGTTAAACCTATAGAATTTTCCCCTCCCCCTTAGCTGTCAAGTCTCAAGTAATAATAGGGCTTGACAGTTCTGGGGTTAAGAATAATATCTTGTCGTCTTCTGTCCCAGGAGACACATCCTGAGCAATTTATCACAGTCCAAACAACAGAGCTGCACTATCTCATATTAAATGCAAAAGCCTTATCTGGAAACGTGATCCCTTGTGAGATTGTTGAGTTTAGTTTCAAAAATACCATGTATTTATTCAGATCTTTGTTTCAGTGTTAATCCTGCCACTTGACAGCAACTCATATTTCTTGGCTAACACTGTTACACAAATGCCCTCTTACGCTAATCAAAGTTAAATTCCATCCGTTTTTTATTAATTCAGCTAATATGCTTGTAAGTATGACAAAGGGGGGGGGTACAGATTTGCATTAGATTTTCAAATTACCTAGGTAGACTGTCAAGTTTGGCCCATGAAAATTAATGGTTTGAAACAGAGTTAGTTATTTCCTCCCAGATTACATAATTTATTATAGGCCAATTATAAACAAAGAGTAATTTCAATACAATTACATGAGTAATAAATACCCAAGATATAGGATTATTCTGCAGTTCATAAAGAATCCTTGCTTGGAATATCTAAGTTTATTCAATTTGGAAACAGAACAGGGCTGTTTTCAAATTGTCAGTTGTAGCTTTATGTGAAACAAGTGATTAACTGCGGCCTTTTTTAAAAAATGGCTAGAGTAGATCCTGTGGAATGTGTTCCATTCCTCCCTCTACTACATTCCCTCAGATGACACACATTCAAAAAGCATGACAGCAGATGGCCATTAGCAGTAGACTTTGAAAAGCAACAAGTGATTCTGTGCAGTTAGCATTGTGTAATGGATTACCCTGTATGTTTGTAGGGTCTCTAACCTTCCCTTTTTGGGGAGGGTTATTGAACGGGCTGTGGCATGGCAGCTCCAGGAACATCTGGACCGCACCGGTTTCTTTGATCCCTCCCAGTCTGGGTTTCGGCCTGGGTATGGTACGGAGACTGCATTGGTGGCCTTGGTTGACAATCTCCATCTGGCGTTGGACCAGGGTCTTCAGACCTTACTGGTCCTGCTAGACATTTTGGCTGCGTTTGACATAGTCAATCATGAGGTGTTGGTGACTCACCTGTGGGACCGTGCCAGAATTGGTGGAATGGTCTTGGACTGGTTTTATTCATTCCTGGCCGGGAGAACTCACAGGGTGGTCTTGGGGGAGTGTACGTCTTCCCCCCAGGACCTCATGTGTGGAGTGCCGCAGGGTGCCATTCTGTCCCCCCTCTTGTTTAACATCTATATGCAGCCATTAGGGGAGATTGTGAGAGGGTTTCAAGGCACGTCTAGATGTGTATAAGAGACAGGGATGAGGTTGAGCCATCTGCAATTGAATCCTGACAAGAAGGAGGTGATGTTGGTGGGCGAGGACTTGGGGGACCTGGGGGTGGTTGAATCTCCTCTTGTTGGGGGCATTCGCCCTCCCATGGTCTCTCAAGTGTGGAGTCTGGGTGTACTCCTCGATTCGCGGCTCAGCCTGGAATCTCAGGTTTTGACCGTGGTATGGAGTGCGTTTCAGCAGTTACATCTTGACCAGTGGCTTCAGCCGTATCTCTCAGATTCCGACCTTGCCACTGTCATCCATGCCTTCATCACCTTGAGGCTGGATTACTGCAACACGCTCTACATGGGGCTGCCCAAGAAGCTGATCCGGAGGCTGAAGCTGGTGCAGAATGCCACAGCCCATCTCCTTACGGGGGCGGGTCACAGGGAGCACATGACACCAGTGCTCCGAGCTCTGCACTGGCTGCGTATAAAACACCAGGCCAGGTTCAATGTGCTGGTTTTAACCTTTAAAGTCCTTCAAAGCCTGGGCCCTGCTTATCTGTGGGACAGCCTCACTCCCCATGTGCCTGTGAAACCCTTGAGATTGTCTGTGGGAGCCTTTGTGGAGGTTCCCCGGGTGAGGCGGGTGACCAGCAATGTTATATCTTTTTTTGTGATTGCCCGTGCTGTGAAATTTGCTCCCAGAGGAGGCTCAGTTGACTCCCCCCCTCCTGCTGTTTTGGTGTGTATGTAAGACCTAGTTGTTCCATCAGGCTTTTGGCAAGAGGTAGGGGTGGGGGTTTCCCCACATTGTATTTTATTTTAAATTGTTTTAAATTGTTTAAATTGTTTTTGGTTTTTTTAATTTATTGAGTGTTGTTCACCACCCCAGGCTGCCCTGTGGGAAGGAAGGGCAGGATATAAATTTTAAATAAATAAAAAATAAAATAAATAAATAAATATACTGGGAAAAGAGACATGTCTCTTTATTTATTTATTTATTTATTTTATTCAGTCTGTCCCTTAAGAATTCAACATTTTCTGTTGACCCATCTCAAAGGACATGACTCCCTGTGCAGGGAAAGAAGAGGTCTTGTTTGCCTGGAAACACCTGACATCTGGACCATTGTTAAATCCTATCTCAGATGATAGTGTCAGTGGGAGGGGGGTAGGAAGGGGAGAAGCACCACCCGTTCACACCTCTTGCACACAAGGGAGCTCTGCTTGCGAAGTGCGGGGAAAGGAAGCCCGTCAGGATAGTGTGTGGGTCTGTTCGTGTGCTTACGCACTCTGAACGTTGACCCCTATCATCATAGGGCACAGAGCTGGGGAAGGGAAAGGGGTTCAAACTCACTGGGTTCCCAAGGTTCACGATAGGGTTCACGGGCTCACACACTCCAGGGGAAGAAGGAAGGGATGGTCCCAGGACGGGGAGGAGGGGGACCCAATCGGGCGAGCCCGCAGGCTCTCAGTCGCTCACTCAGTACTCTGGTTCAGGGGGAAACAGGAGGTCACACATACGCAAATATCCCAGGAAAGACAGAGGCACGCTCTAACACAAACAACACACAGGGGGCAGGGAAAGGGAGGAACAAACAGCAATCCAAACAAGGTAGTCAATTTCACCACTTAGCTCAGGAGGGGGGCCAGTCTCTCCAGGGTTGTAGCTCTGTTCACCGGCACTGCTACACTTGCAGTGCCGGCCTTTGTAGTGCTGGCTCTGCCCTGTCCTGGAGCCATTTTCCTGCCCGCTTTTGCCTTCGGCGCCTCCGGTTGGGGGCACCTGTAACGGAGGCGGCGTTACACTCCGGGTGAGTGGAGCGGGGTTCATGAGCCTTCGGGGGGGCCGCCGCGCCAGGCAGCGGCTGCGGTGGCTGACAGATAGCTGCCTGTTTACTATATAGCAGCAGATTTTGTTTACAACTTACTTTGACAAATCTCACTGTCAGCTGTCTTGACCTGACGTCTTCTACTCTAAGAATTTTCATTCTATAAAAAGGCAGAGGAAAGATGATTTCTTTAGAAAGTTCCTTCCTTGGAGTTTCCTCACCTTCATATGGCAGTATGGGACACAGGTCTGGGTGAATATGAAATTATATTCTTTTGATGCATTGAGCCAACAACAACATACTTAAAGCATATGTTATTTCTTATAGATGTTAAGATCTTTGAGCTTATAATAGAACTGTTTCTCGGAATAGAAATGTCTATTTAAATCATGTATTTGTAACTAACAGTTTCTCTTTTGTACCATGTTTTTATTTGAACTTAAGTAAACTTTGCTTTATATATATATATATATATATATATATATATATATATATATATACACACACACATACACTCAGCTGGCTTGTTTTTTAGCAGAGTGTAAACTGAGTTTCCACATATTGGAAAAGAATTGCCTATTCTCCAGACCAGATTATGTCAGGCCTGGACCATGAATCAGTTTTTCCTTTTGAGGAAACTGAGGGACAACATGACACCTTGCCATAGGAATGGCACCACTGCCACAGAGCACCCACTCAGGTGGAGTGCATGGGGAGGGATTCAAATGGGTGGCTCCCAGTGTGGCTACAGTGACCACAGAGCTAAGCCATAAGGATGGGTGAACACGGTTCAGAAGTTCAGAGTTCGAACCGAACTCGGTCTGTTCGGTCGACCGAACTGAACTTCCAAACCGAACTCGAATTTCAAACCGAACTGAACTGAACCGAATTTCCAAACTCTGTTCTGTTTGTCCATCCCTACTAAGCCACCATGCATTCCCTCTGCCATGGAACATGGAGGAAGGGAAAGTGCACCAGGCTAGTCATTGCAATTGATGTGTCCCTGTCCTGAGCACTGTGGAACCCAGGCTCCCCAGCACTCCTGGCCAGATCTTGTGACCTGTGAAAAGGCCCATAGTGCCTATGAGTGGCAGACCAGTGTGCTGATGTGGCAGACCACCCCAGTTCATACAGGCAAGGGCTCTATGGCCGCTCATTGCCATGGAATTGCTTTGCTTGCCCTGCATGGAGCACTCCAGATTTCCCAGCAGATTTCCCACTTATGCATGACCATAAGCGGGTGCTCTCACCACTCCACCTTCAGATGTGTGGTGGACTCTGTGGCAGCATCTAATCTAAAAACACTCACACGTGCAAACACACACAAAAGCACAACCAACTCCTTCTCAACCAGTCGGGCAGCTGGGGCGAGAGTGACCTAGGACAGTTGAATACTGGAAAGTGGCACTGAGTGATCAGGCCTATCACACCAAGGTTTAAGTTAGGCATAGTTATGACTGGACCCAGAAGGACAGAGACTTCCCCCCTTTCAATTTATCATTTGAATAAAGAGTGCGGCCTTCGAATTCCAACAGAACGTGTGCATGTCTTCTTTTGGGGTGCGAGACAATCAAGCCTTTTCAGTCACTCACAAACAGGAAAACCTCCAAGAGTGGATTGAAAGCTTCTTCCTTCTGACAGAAGTACTCAAACCACAGGTATGCAACCATCTCTCCATGCACGAATTGGGTTATGGTGGTGAACCCAAACATTATTATTATTATTATTATTATTATTATTTATTAGTCCCTACCAGTCCTCTATCCTGCAGCCATGAGGTGAAATCAGATTTTGTCCTGGTGCCCCAAATTGTCCAGAAATGCCACATAATACTTAACAGTGGGTATGCAGATGTACACAAAGCCATTCATGCAAACAAAGCCACATGCTGTTCATGTTATTACAGTTTCCAGCAAATGGTGAGAGAGAACATTTTTCTCCCCTTTCTGGTAGCATTAAAGACTCAAGATAAGAGCTACAGCTGTAGGAACTAATTTTTGATTTTTTTTTTCTATGACCATGCAGTTTTGTCAAAACATGCTTGAATGAAGTGGAAACTCTTTAGCAATACAAAAACTGTGTAATTCAGGAACATGTATGCTCAATTGATAGCACCGTACTATTACACAGAACAATTTTAAAGACCACTGATTTATTTCTCTGCTTGATCCTAAGAATATTCAAGCAACAATGTAGAATACCATAGTGCACCATCGATTGATTTAAGCTAGGGGGTTTTTTGCCCCCCCCCCCAAAAAAAAAATTATCTTTACAAAAGCCCTATGGGTTACACCATTACAAGCATTTTGGAAGTCTGGTCCTTGCAGTTTTTTTCTTGTACTTTATAAAGTCTAGTCAAGCAGGAAGATTCTCTCCACACACATTCTGAGGTCAAAGTCCAGGAATTAGCATAGCCAGTGTTAATAAAGCAGAGTTTGATCTAGCATCGCAGTTGAAGATTGGGTCTTTGTCACAGGAAATGGATTTTAATGTAGCTTGGAAAAGAGAACCACCTCAGGTGATCAAATAAATGTCTGCAAAACTAAAAAGGTGATTTCAGGGTTGGTAACTCACCATTATAAGTGCTTTCATTAAGACCCAGTCTTTAGAAAGTAAAATTTAAAATTCATTCAGCTCTAAACAGTCTGAATATTTGCAAAGAATACAGTAATTTGGACTATTCTAGAGCTGAAATGGGTACTTCATTTAGTACCTGCAGGTAGTGTCCATATTTTTGGGTACCACATGAGGTACTCCGGTACATGAAAAATTAATCATTTCTGTTACTAATTTCTCAATTTTCCAATTACCAATTGGAATACTGGAACAGAAAACCAAAGAATCAGGACAAATTTTTTTTTAAAATGGGACCAGAAATTGATTTTTTTGAGACCAGATGTTGACTTTCCAGGACCAGAAGTTGATTTTCTGGTATGAAAATCAATAAAAAGGTGTCAGAAGTGGATAAATCAATTTTAAGAAGTCAGGAAATTGGTACTGAAAGTCAACATTCAGGGACATCAGGTATCCAAATGGGATTGAAATCAGGCACCAATGGGCACACGATGCTGTCAAGTTGATTCGAGTACCAGAAATTCAGTGGGTATATACCTGTTTTTGTGGGTACTCGCTTTCAGCTTTAGCAGTGACCCAATAACCTCTAGAAATTGCTTCCGTGTGGATTGATTCAGTTCCCTTTTTCCTTTAATTTTAAGTGATATTAACAATCTTTTATGAGTATAATGAGGGGGCTTTTAGTTATGATGTTTCTAAAGCATTCTGACCACCCTTAGATGAAAGCCAAAAAAAACCCAGAGCTGTCAGGGTTTTAAGCAAAATAGCAACACCTTAAAGTACTCTGTATTTGGATGCCAGGCATTTTGTGACAGTCAAATATTAGTACATACTAACGGGAAGGTTTGGGGGAAAAACCCAAGAACAGTAATTTGTGAAATGTGTTGTCCAATGGATAAAATGTTGACCAGCATTCAGTCCCATCTTAACCATGAAATCACCAAGTGACCTGGGGTAAGTTACTAGGGATGGGCGAACAGAATGTGTTTTGGATGTTCAGATGTTTGGTCGTTCGGTTCGAAACCCGAGTTCAGGTTTGGTTGTTCGGTTCAGCGGAGTTTGGTTCGGCCGAACTTGGCCAAACATTCGAAAATAGAGCTAGCGATATGGATACAGAATTCAGGGAAAAAAATTCGGTATCATTATCAGTTGACCCTGAAATGACCCCTGGTCTCCACCCCTGGTGCCAGGAAGTCTGCTCCTCAGCTGCCTCCCCCTTCCAGTCATATTTTTCCTACCTGAAGTCACGTTTTTCCCACCCTCGAACTCATCCGAACTCACCCGAAGATGACCAAACTCTTCCGCCGTGTTCGAGTTCAGTTTGGACATTCTGTTTGGATGTCCAAATAGGCCAAGTTCAGTCCAAACTCCAAACTGCGTTCACCCATCCCTACAAGTTACTATCTCTCAGCCTCAGTGCCTCACTCACTTGTAAAATGGGTATAATAAAGACTCATCTCACAGTGTTGCTGTGAGGGTCAACTAAATAATGGATTATGAATCACCATGAACACTGGAAATTCTGCTTAAATAAGTTCTTGGAGTTGAAAAAGACACTTCAACTTTAACAGCCAGAGAGCCCAATTTCTAGTCTGATCTCAATCTCATGTAACAAGCATCTTTTATTATTCCTTCTCTGAATGCTCCTGAGCAACTTGAAATATTTCTCAAACTTCAGACGCAGTGCAGCAATTGAGAGATGACTATCCAGCATCCAAAAATAACCAGAGCAATTTCAGTTCTTTATAGAATTGCAGTGATTAAATAATTTGCTGCTCCACCCTCCATTTAAATGAGGTTAGTTATCTTTCTTTGAAACTCCTCAGGTACCATCATAAAGAATGCTCATATTTCTTTAACTGAAGCTTGCTGATACTACACACCTGTCATGTAGTTCCTATTCAGTGTATGGGGAAATAAAAATTCATAGCAATTGATTGCCCCGTGTAGCCACAGATCCAGATGCCCTTTCAAATATTCATAAAGTTCTTAAAGGGTTCCCTGTGGAGCCCATTTGCCTGCTGTATATTTATATATCCTTCCAGTCTTCCAGGAAAATTGTCAAACAAAAGGTACTTTTGCAACTAGATATTATTGACTCTTCCACCTTGTGGATTTCTTTATTCCCATGTTATATTCATTCTATTACGGACTGTGAGCAGAAGGAGTGGAACAAGCTAGAGAAATATTTATAAATGTGAAGCACCTGCACTTTAAAGCTGTTCATAAAAGTAAAAGCTTTGACAGTTGACATTTGTCCTATCTGGAAGAAAGGAATGAGCAGGATAACTCATCTTGGGATAAGGGAAGTAAAACGGAGGTTAAATGTATGGGCCGTGATTTTCAAAACTGGGAGTTTCTCTCTCTCTCTCTC
>QEPC01001884.1:520214-591804 GCA_003113815.1 Sphenodon punctatus | reverse complement strand
TGAGTCAAAGATGAAGCCTAGGCTACGGGCTTGGGGGACAGGCAGGATGGTGACTCCATCAATAGTTATTGACAGTGAGGAAGGAGAGGAAGGATGAGGGGGGAAGATAAGGAGTTCAGTTTTAGCCATGTTGAGTTTGAGTTGACGTTGAGACATCCAGGTAGAGATGTCAGAGAGACAGTTGATGAGACGAGCTTGAACAGAGGGAGAGCGAGAGGGAGTAGAGAGATAGAGTTGAGTGTCATCAGCATTATGTGGACGGTGAGCAAGCATGGCACTATCTTGCAAATGTGTGTTACACAAGCATTTATTTTTGCAAATGCAAAAAGACTTTGTGTGTGGTGAACATATGTAAGATGGCACTGCATTACTGGGAGAGCCAGCTGTAGCTATAAGCCAGTCCCTGTCTCAGCCAGACTGGGACTGGAGTGGGTGGATCCATCAGAGATGGAATTCATTTGAAGATCTGGTTTCAGCCCTACATCCAAGTCTTCCCATCAATCATACAAGCAGAAGCAGAGAAATTTGGTACAATCTTATTCTGACATGCAGCAAAACCCTTCACAATCCCCAAATTTCTGAAACTATCATCAATGTTACTCCATCGTGTCACAGCAGTGCCAGATCTACCAGTTTCAATAACAGTTCTCTCGCTGTCACCGGACCACACTCTTGCAAGTCACTCAGTCTAGCAACCGTCGTATACATTGGATAAAAACAAACATGACACTGGCCTGCTGTGGCCGAGGACTCACCCTCACTGCTAGATGTTGGCCTGGGGTGAGTAGGTGGCTGGCCCAAGCTGTGTCCTCAGAAAATGTCCAAGGTGCCCTGGGTCCAGGACCACCCATGTGAACCAACACTGGACAGCCTTTTATTCAGCCCCGCTATCCCCACTTCAGGGAAAGAGCTGTCATGGCTGGTCACCATGAGCTTCCCAACATACCCAGGGTGTGCAGGAGGAGGGACAGCTCTCCAGCTGCAGGCATGTTAATTCAGTGATGCTCCCTGACCAAAGAAGGGGTTGACACTATTTCCTGGGCTGGGCCAGGCAGGGCAGCTGATGCACTGGCTGCACATCTGGGTTTTTTTACCCATTGTTAGAAGCACCATCTGGCCAGCAAGGTTCAGGCTCATTTTTTTTTATCATTGCCTTCGCTAGTGCCCCTGTCTTGTACATTATCAGAAGCACAATCTATCATGCCAGGTCTAGGTTCTCTAAAGGTTTCATCTGCTTCAGATTGTTTTTGTGTGATTCCTTAAAGTACTGGTTAATTTGGGGGATCTTCCCCAGAAGAGCCACTTCTGTCATTTCCTTTCTAGTTTCTGTTTTCTCTAATAATTTCCATACAAATACCACCTCATTTAAAAAGATATAACTACATGTGTACAAAACTGAATGTCTACTATGTGTTTTTACTTAAGCTACTTGTACGACAAATAAATTACCAGCAACTAGTACAATCAACTAGGTAATGGAATAACCCCACTGTAGTCAGAGACATAACCATGGTTTTCTAAGGGGTGGGGGAGGATATAGATTGCCCTCTCCATAGCCTCCCATATCAGCTCCCCCAGCCCACAACCAAATGACATAACCCAAATGACCAAATTAACCAAGCCAAAAAACCTGAAAAGACCAAAAACCATTAACAGAATAATAAAAATGGAAAAATGACAGAACCTAAATGGCTATACGTTGTTACCTGAACCAGTATTTTCACTACGGCAAGTGGCGACTTCACAGGTTTAGCCATTTTTTCAGATACCCATTTCAGCTCTGCTAAAATGCATATGCAATCTCTTAGAAATGTTTGAAGCCGTTCCTACAGCAAGCCATTGGAAATTAGTGCAATTTAACAGATCAGTGAAGAAGTGTCTGTACTAGTGAAACGCTGTGGTCAAGGATTACTCAGCACAGCTGGAATCAGAGGACAAAAGGTGCCCCCTTATCACTTCTCCCATTCCCCCATCCTGTGTTGTGCATAACAGCCACATAAGGAGACATTACTACAACTACGTATTGTTGATACACTCAAGCTATGTTATCTATTCCTGAGCCAAACCAGCTATGTGTACAATATGTCTAAGCATTATAGAAGCCATCATAGTGTAAAATGTGGATTCACTTACACAGTAGACAACTTCCAGAGGTTGGATTTAATGGCTTACAGGAGGTGTAAGCAGTACCAGAGTGGCCCATTTCAAAGGGACTGTTGCACAGAACCAGAAACAGACCATGTCTATGAAATGATGACATTGGCCCAAGTGCCCGTTAAACAAGAGAACCATTTCAGCCCGATATCGTCAGAGAATAAAGAAACCACTCTCCTCCTGGTGTTGCTGGTACATAGGGTGTTTTCTGATGGATGTGGACACAGCCTGCTTTTGGGATGTACCCCCCGAATCAGACTGTATACAGCCCCTGCAGGTGCCCCAGCCCACAGCACACCAGCACTGTATATATGTGTATACATGTATAATGGGGAAGTGTATAGCGGCTGGCCTATACTATCGTCTTCCTGACCAGAACAGTGAGACTGACTGTGAAATGTTAAGGGAGATTAGACAGGCTGAAGTAATAATGAGCAATTTCAATTACCCTCATATTGACTGGTTGAATGTCTCCTTGGGGCGGAATGCAGAGATAAAATTTCTAGATGTCATAAATGACTGCTTCCTGGAGCAGCTCGTTCTGTAACCAACAAGAGAAGGAGCCACTCTGGGTTTAGTCCTAAGTGGAGTGCAGTATTTAGTATGAGGGGTAACTGTGCTGGAGCTGTTGAGCAATAGTGATCATAATATAATCAAGTTTGACATATTCATAGGAGGGAAAATGCCAAATAAAACGACTGCGGTAACATTAGAAAGGGGAACTACGTAAAAATGAGGAAACTAGTTAGAGTGAAACTTAAAGGAGCAGTTGCAAGAATTAAATGTCTACAGGCAGCATGGAGACTATTTAAAAACACCACCTTGAAAGCTCAGATTAAATGTATTCCACAAATTTAAAAAGGTGGGAAGAGGACCAAACGTCTGCCTGTGTGGCTAAATAGTGAGGTGAAGGAAGCTATTGGAGCCAAAAGGGCATTCTTTAAAAAATGGAAAGAGAGTCCCAACCAGGGGCTGAAAGGGGTGCTTAGGGAGGAAAAGGCATTGCAGAGAAGCTGAATGAACTCTTTGCTTCAGTCTTCACTGCAGAGGATGTTGAGGAGATACCCACGCTGGAACCTTACTTTGTAAGTGATGAATTGGAAGAGCGGTCACAAATCAACGTAACTCTGGAGAAGGTCCTAGAGTAAATTGACAAACTAAATACTAACAAATCACCAAGACCAGATGGTGTCCACCCCAGAGTTCTGGAGGAACTCAAATATGAAATTGCAGACCTACTGTTAGTAATTTGTAACCTATCGCTAAAATCCACCATTGTACGAGAGGATTAGAGGGTGGCAAATGTAACCCCGATATTTAAAAAGGGATCCAGAGGTGATCCTGGAAACTACAGACCAGAACTTGATGTCTGTGCCAGGCAAGATGGTGGAAACTCTCATTAAGAACAGAATTGCTGGGCATGTTAATAAACATGGCTTAAAGGGGAAGAGTCAACATGGATTTAGCAAAGGTAAGTCATGTCTCACCAATCTGTTGGAATTCATTGAGGGTGTAAATAAGCATGCGGACAAGGGAGACCCAGTAGATATAGTGTACCTGGATTTCCAAAAAGCATTTGAAAGGGTCCCACATAAAAGACTCTGGAGAAAATTAAAAAGTAATGGGATAGGAGATTGTGTCTTATTATGGATTGGTAACTAGTTAACGGCTAGGAAGCAAAGAGTAGGACTGACTGGTCAGTTTCCACGATTGGACAGATGTAAAAAGTGGTGTGCCCCAGGGATCTGTATTGGGACCAGTGCTGTTTAATGTATTCATTAATAATCTGCAAAGGGGCATTAAGAGTGAGGTGATCAAATTTGCAGATGACACCAAGTTATTCAAGGTAGTTAAAACATGAGCAGACTGTGAAGAACTGCAAAAGAATCTTAAAAGACTGGGTACCTGGGCATCTAAATGGCAGATGAGATTTAATGTGGACACGTGCAAAGTGATGCACATAGGGAAAAATAACCCAAACTATGAGTACATAATGCTGGGTACTAAACTAGGAGTTATTTATTTATTAATTATTATTATTATTAGCATTTATATAGCACCAGTGATGTATCTGGGACTTTACAAAAAATAAGAGAGACACGGTACAACTCAGGAAAAGGATCTGGGAATGATTGTGGACAATACATTGAAATCCTCAGTCCAATGTGCAGCAGCAGTCAAAAAAGCAAACAGAACGTTAGGAATTATTTGCAAAGGGATAGAGAATAAAACTGAGGATGTGATAATGCCTCTATACAAAGAGCCACAACGAAGGCTGCCTGGATGCATCCAGAGCATGCTGTTAGGAAGAGCCTAACACTCGCAAGGCACTCTCCCCTTTTTTGAGCAGTCTAAAAGAGAAGCATTCTGGGGTACCCACATGGAATGTGATGCTAGCTGGAATCATGATGACTTTGATAGCCCCCTCCTTTGTATCTCCTCATGCAGGACACCTGGCCTGTTAGTAATCAGGAATATGGCAGGTAGATTAAGGAGCAATTAAGATGTCAAGCTATCTCTACTTGCATAACCACCTGGAGAAGCATGGGTCCCTCCTGTCTAGTAAAGTGCCCTGATTCCAACTAAGCTGAATAGGTCATCAACCTTACCTTGAAGTGATTAAGGCATGCCCTCCTCCCAGCACCCGCCACCCTGCCATCTAATTCCCAGCTCCTCCACCCACTGTCTGCCGCATACCTGAGTGATCTCCCACCCTGCTGCCTTTTAACACAGCCAGGAAGCTTTATTCAAACACCGACTGAGACTTTTTGTCTTGTATCCAAATACCCACTGAGACGTTGTCTTGTCTTTTGTCAAAAATCCCTGTAACTGGCCCAGACTCCTTTTGCTGTTTGAGTCTTGTTTCCGGAGTGGGGTTACACGGACACTGTGCTACACTGCTCTAGAATTTGAAACGCTCCATCAGGCACACCTCCTCGCATCTGTCTGCCCCACTTCTACCCTCGACCTCTATCCTGGATCTTTGGGATGTCCCTGTCCCCTCTGCAATGGGCCAGGAAAGGTAATCATTCCCCCATCTCTCTCTCTCTCTCTCTCTCTCTCCTGTTCACCTCCTAGTCGCCCTACTCTTCTAGCTGCCAGGTTGTTCCCACTACCAATAACCTTCTTAGACTTTTAGGTGATTTTAACTTTGTCACTTCTAGCTACATTCCACCCACTTTAAGACACTAAGTCACTGTCAGGATCCCAGCTGTGAGTTGGTGTCTTGAACAGTGCTTGAGTCAGAGCTAGGCCAAGAGTCACAGTCCACATGAGCATTGAATAAGACTTGTGCAAGCAGGTGTGTGGCCACTGGCAAAGCCATATTGGAAGTTGTGGAGATCTTACAGTTGTTACTGCCAGAACAGGCAGAAGCTCATCGTTAAGACTCAAACAGAATCAGAAACCAGGCTGCCAGTCCTGAGGTGAGGTAGAAAACAGAATAGGGACCAGGAGCTGCAAAACCAAGAACCAATGGTAAGGAGACAAGGATCAAGAATAGGAGAGGAAACAAAATCCCATAGGACTTGATAAGTTACAGGTATACCATCAGTACGCATTCTCTTTGTACACTGGTGACATGATAATGGTCTCCAACTACACCAAGCTGTAAGAGTTAACCTTTTTATAGGTAGCGCAAGCCACAACTACTTTTTGCTACCATTTGAAGGAAAGACATTTGCCAGCCTGAATTGTGTGGTTAACAGATTTTAAAAGCTTCTTCTTTAAAAAAAAAAAAAAAAAAAAAAAAAAAAGCCACTAAGCAGAAGAGTAAAAAGTGTCTTCTCTAGCTGAAAATAGACATTTTATACAGCTTAAGTTCAATGATATTGTGTCAGAACACAAGATGACACAATCAGTATGTAAAATGAATACATTAGGCACCTGTTTCCCTCCAGAAAAGCAGCTGTTTCCTCAACTGAGTGTCTTCCCCAGTTGAAATGAAGATGCAAACCAGCATGAAGTGAATGTTCATTGCAGGCAGGTTTCCTTCGACTGTTGGTGGAGGAGAGGTATACAAAACAGCATGAGGTCAGCTATCACCAGCATAGTTAAGAGTAACTCCAAGAAAGAGGGAGAAAATCACTAACATAAATGTAGCACCGGCAGCTGATTTAAACGAGCAAAATCAAATGAATAAAGTTACACCAATTTCCTCCCCATGATATGAGAGAAAGAAGGGGGTTACCATATGGGCTGCAATACATATAGCAGATTGGCAGGTTAATTAAAAATAGAATTGCAACTTTTACTATAAATTCCTTGCTTTTGTGTACTTGTCAGACACCAAGTGTTAACTTAGCAAAGGAATGAAAAAAGAGCAATCCTTACAGAAGTTGAGAAAGTTTACACAATACATTAACAAATGTAGGCATTCTAAGAACTGCTATTATTAACCTGGAGGGCTAAATTAAAGCACATTTAAATGCAGACGAACAAACAATTAGCCTTCCATGGAACTGTCTACTCATCGTTTAACATGGTTCACATGCAACCTTATTGATTTACACTGATAAATGCAACACATTGGGTGTAAACAGACAAACAGCAGCTCCACTGTTGCCCATGTCTCCATGGTGTTGTGGAGAATGCAGCCCATGACAGTCAGCAGGCCAACAGTTTCTAATTTCAAGTCGACCCTCACACTGAGCATCCTCCACTGCTGCTTGAGGGTCCCAAAGGATTGCTCCACTACACTGTAGGTGGCACGGAGGCAGACATTGAAGACCATCTATTCTGGAGTGTTAGGGGCAGCATAGATCTTCATCAACCATGGGATGAAGGGGTAGGACAGATCCCCATGATGACAGACCTCATCTAGATGTCATCTATTACAGTTGTTGTGGCTGGATCAAATTCCCCTTTGTACATCCTCCCATAGAGTGGTGAATAGTGGAGGATGTGTGCATCGTGGTTCCAGCTGAACCATCCGGTGAGCATGTCCAGGAACAGGCACTCATCATCCACCACTGCTTGGAGAATGATGGAATGGTACCTCTTGCAGTTCCAGTAGCCTTCCATGGTATGGGTCAGATAGAGGGTCCCGTCTAAGGCACTGATGCAATTCAGGAACCCAGACCACCGGAAGCCCTCCATCACCACCTGGGGGTTCTGGAACTGCACCATCAAATGCAGCAACAACTCATGCAGGGTTGTGCACACCTCCACCAAAATGGCAGCTACGGTGGATGTGCCAATTGCCAACCTCAAATTGTTCCTTCACTGAGTGGCAGGAGTCTGGGGTTGCAAGCTTCCAAACGACAATGAGCACCTGTTGATCCACAGTGATGGGGGTTCTAATCACGGTGGCCTCCCTCTGCAGCCAGGATCACAGCCTCTGGACAATGCAGACGATCAGCCACCAGGGCATCCAGAACTGCTTTTCTTCTTGCCAGGTGCCCATTATCATGTCCCACTAGTCACACCAGCAGTTCCTCACCCAGTGTCACATGTCCCAAGATGGGCCAGCATGGTGGTGTCTCTAGCAAGAAGCCTTGCTGTTTGCCTCAGTTCCCTGAGTGGGGGCACTATGCACTACCGCATAGCCCACCACCTCAGGAGGGCAGCCCATCAGCAGAAGAACACCCTCTGCCGGGTCTCTAAAGTGCTTCTGGCAGCAGATAATATTGTTTCTCCAACTCCAGCACCTGGACCCAGCAGGTGACATTTCATTGCTTGATGACTAGATGGCTGTCCTCAATGGTGATGCTGAGAACCTCCATCAGTGGTGCCATGTGTTCAGGGTCCATGGCTCCCTGATCACCCTCCATGCCCTCTGGTGACAGTTTTGTGCCATTCTTTTATAACCCCTGCATGGGGGTTTGGGCCTAGGGCTTGCAGCACTGGGCCCGTGACCTCCCCTTCCTGCTGGCTTGCCTTGTGACATCAGCTGACTGATGGGACACCTGGTTATTGGTTGGGATGGTCTGTGCACATGCCTGGGTCTGTGCCTTGTCTTGGGATGGGACTATGTGGTGCTACCCCCATATGGCAAGCAAAACACACCTGTGTGTGGCCCGATCCCTGGATTAGGATTGTGCGAACAGCCCAGAGTTCAGATGTCCGGACCAAAAATTTAGTTTGGGTTCATGGGTTTGGTCCCACGGAGTTTGGTCCCCCAAAATGTTCTGACAGTTCAGCCATAGAAAAGGCTTGGGGCACTCCAGGGGGGGCAAAGGGGCATGGCAGGCTATCAGAGACACAGCAGCAGCAGCAGAGGCCGGGCGTTGCAGGCTGCCAGGCATCGGTGGAGCAGTGCCAAAGGCCCGGCCAGGGCTTGGTGGCTGGCACCCCTACTTGGCAGGGAGTTGCAGGCTGGCATTGTATTCAACCAATCTCAAGAAGCTCTACTGCAAATTGGGCAAGTCTTGCTTGGTGGTGAATCTCGTGGACACCCAGCCCCCGCCTGCTGGTGCACTCATCCGAGCTATGTCTGTCTATAAGAAGGAGGAGCAAATGGCTGATGTGCAGTACCACCACCAGCAGCAGACACTGGATTGCCAGGGCACAGTAATTGCAGCTGGCACCCCTATGTGGGCAGGCTGGCTGGCATCAGTGGAGCAGCAGGCTGGCCAGGGCTTGGTGACTGGCACTCCTACCGGGCATTGCAGGATGGCTGGCATTGGTGGAGCATTTGCAGACAATGAAGTGAAACAACAGCTCTCCCTGTAGCGTAATGGAGCCCACTGGGGTTCATGCCAACCTCCCGGCACCCCGTTACCCACTTATTATCTGGTCTCTTCCCGCTGCCACCACGCAGAATATTTACTTAGACTGCAAGTCCCATCCCTCTGGGGAGAATGAGACCTCTATCCTTTGCTTTAAACAGCCAGGCTCGCAAGCCAGAATAAAACAGTTCCCGATTTCTGCTGCTTGAGCGTACAGAGGTTTTTTTGCTAACGCTAACGCTAACACACACACACACACACACAGACACACACACACCTTTTAGATAAAAAAGAGGAATATTACTTTAATGATAATATAAACCCAGCATCACCGGCTGCAACCATGTGAGGCACATTGAATCCTTGAGCAAAAGCAATTGATCAGAACAGTTTAGGCACAATGGCCTTTTTAGTGGCATCTAGCCTAAACTGGTCCCTCAGATGTAACATTCAATTACTCACAGCTTCAAGTGCGCATTTGCCTTGCAGCAAAGGGGTTCAGTCCTTAGGTTCAGTTTAGTCCAAACAGGTCAGGAGCCATTCCCTTAGCTCCATAGCACAAGGTCAGTGTCTCAGAGCAAACAGAATACAAGAAGGAAGACTCCCTCCTGAGAGGTGTGGCTTTCCTTTTAAAAAGCCCCCTACCACTCAATCGTGATTGGTCCTTGGGAGTTACCTGGCTGTACCTAGTGCAATCAGAGAATGACCCCTCCAGCCATGCTGGCTGTAGGTACCTTCCCCTGGGATTGTGAAATCCTTCTATGCAGCTGGTTGTGAAATCAGGACTAGTCAACCTGGAAGCCAGAGTGTCAGAGAAGGTCACCTGGAAAGGGCAGGGTTGCTCCTGGCAGCTTCTGCCACACTCCCTGCCTGGAACATAGGTCCTGGAGCTGGAGTGGCTGTCTCTTTCTTGATGCGGTGGAATGATGACTCCCTGTGAGCAGAATGACAGCCCCAGAACCCTGATGGTGGTTCCTGGGACTGGAGTGGCAGCTTCTGGATGAAGTGGAATGACAGCCTCCCTGCCTGGAACATAGACTGGTTGGTATCAGTGGAGCATTGTCAGACAGTGAAGTGGAATGATAGCCCTCCATGCCAGGAATATAGGCCCCAGAACCCTGATGGTGGGTCCTTGAGCTGGAGTGGCTGGCTGTTTCTTGATACGGTGGAATGATGGCTCCCTGTGAGCAGAATGACAGCCCCAGAACTCTGATGGTGGGTCCTGGGGCAGGAGTGGCAGCTTCTGGATCACGTGGATGGACAACCCTCCCTGCCTGGAACATAGGCCTCAGAACCCTGAGGGTTGGTCCTGGGGCAGGAATAGCTGCTTATTGATGCCATGAAATGACAGCTCCCCATGAGAGGATTGATGGCCCCAGAACCCTGATGGTGGGTCCTGGGACTCGAGTGACTGGCTGTTTCTTGATATGGTGGAATGATGGCTCCCCATGAGTGGAATGACAGCCCCAGAACCCTGAGTGTGGGTCCTGGGGCTGGAGTGGCTGCTTCTTGATCCTGTGGAATGACGGCTCCCCATGAGCAGAATGGTGGCCCCAGAACCCTGGTGGTTGATCCTGGGACAAGAGTGGCAGCTTCTGGATAAAGTGGAATGACAGCCCTCCCTGCCTGGAACATAGGCCCCAGAACCCTAAGGGTGGGTCTGGGGCTGGAGTGGCTGCTTCTTCATCCCATGGAATGACAGCTCCCTGTGAGTGGAATGATGGCCCCAGAACCCTGATGGTGGGTCCTGGAACTAGAGTGGCAGCTTCTGGATGAAGTGGATGGACAGTCCTCCCTGCCTGGTATGTAGGCCCCAGAACTCTGATAGTGGGTCCTGAGGCTGGAGTGACTGGCACCCCTACTTGACTGGGCATTGCCGGCTGCCAGGCATCAGTGGAGCAGCGGCACGAAAACCAAGGTTATGTTTATCAGTAGACGCCATAAACAACATAGATGGTTCCTGGATGGGGAGGAGATAGAGCAGGTATCCCACTATAAATATGTTGGGGTTATATTTGCGAAATCCCCTTCTTGGGAGACCCACTAGAAAGCCGTTCAATGTCATCTTAAGGCTACAGGGCAAGGTATCACAAATTTTTACTGGTCCAAAGGGGGGAGACTGTTTAAACCAACCTTGCGACTTTTGTAAGTGAAAATGGTTGCCTAGCTGCTTTATGGAGTACAAGTTTGGGGAGTAAGCAAGATTATGAAATTGGAAAAGGAACAAAATAAAATGTTGAGGATAATTTTGCAGGTCCTTAGGGTGACACCAGCAGTTCTACTGAGGGCAGAAGTTGGAATTAAGCATGTGACAAGTCATGCTAAGGCAGCAATTTTAAAATATTGGCTGCAGTTAAACCTTGTACCGTCAGGCTCTCTGGCTAGTCAAATAGTTTCATCAGCCATGGGCAAATGGTACCAATGTGTGCAGCAGGAATTGAGAATCCTGGGACTGTTCCTGTCGCACCTCATGAAGTTCCCTTAAGGTAGAGCCTGGCTAGAGGTGAAAACTAGGATCTGGGATCAAGATCTCCAAACTGAGCATGATTTGCTCAAGATCCAAAAGGTAGCAGTGTTGTATAGAGAGTGATCGATTCCACCTGATGGCCCAAAATATTCAGCTGAGATGAGCATGTGGGATACTAGTATGGCTTTTACTCTAGCCAGATTAAATCTTTATCCCATGGAATGACAGTTCCCTGTGAGTGGAATGATGGCCCCAGGACCCTGATGGTGGGTCCTGGGACTAGAGTGGCAGCTTCTGGATGAAGTGGATGGACAGCCCTCCCTGCCTGGAATGTAGGCCCCAGAACTCTGATGGTGGGTCCTGGGACTGGAATGGATGGCACCCCCACTTGGCTGGGCATTGCAGGCTGCCAGGCATCAGTGGAGCAGTGGCAGAGGCCTGACCAGGGCTTTGTGACTGGCACCCCTACTTGGCAGAGAGTTGCAGGCTGGCATCCTACTCGACAGAGCTCATTTGTTATACTGCAAATTGGGCAAGCTTTGCCCGTTGGTGAATCTCATGGACACCCAGTCACCACTCACCAGTGCACTCATCCAAGCAATGCCCGTATACAAGAGGGAGGAGAAAATGGCTGACATGCAGTACCAGCAGTAGCAGCAGACATTAGATTGCCAGGGCACAGTAACTGTGGATGGCACCCCTACCTGGCCAGGCATTGCAGGCTGGCTGGCATTGGTGGAGCAGTGGCAGAGGCCCGTCCATGGATTGGTGGCTGAAACCCCTACTTGGCTGGGCATTACAGGCTGACTGGTATCGGTGGAGAATTTACAGACAATGAAGTGGAATGACAGCCCTCCCTGACTGTAATGTAGGCCCCAAAACCCTTACGGTGGGTCCTGGAGCTGGAGTGGCTGGCTGTTTCTTGATGCAGTAGAATGACAGCTCCCTGTGAGTGGAATGAAGGCCCAAGAACCCTGATGGTGGGTCCTGGGACTAGAGTGGCAGCTTCTGGATGAAGTGGAATGAGAGCCCTCCCTGCCTGAAATGTAGGTCCCAGAACCCTGACAGTGGGTTCTGAGACTGGAGTGAGTGGCTGACTGTTTCTTGATGTGGTGGAATGACGGCTCCCCCTGAGAAGAATGACGGCCTCAGAACCCTGATGGTGGGTCCTGGAAGTAGAGTGGCAGCTTCTGGATGAAGTGGAATGACAGCCCTCCCAGCCTGGAACATAGGTCCCAAAACCCTGGTGGTGGGTCCTGCGGCTGGAGTGGCTGGCTGTTTGCTGATGCAGTGGAATGATGGCACCCCATGAGCGGAATGATGGCCCTAGAACCATGACGGTGGGTCCTGGGACTAGAGTGGCAGCTTCTGGATGAAGTGGAATGACAGCCCTCCCTGCCTGTAAGGTAGGCCTCAGAACCCTGAAGGTGGGTCCTGGGGCTGGAGTGGCTGGCTATTTCTTGATGTGGTGGAATGACGGCTCCCTGTGAGCAGAATGATGGGTCCAGAACCCTGATGGTGTGTTCTGGGATGGGAGTAGCACCTTCTGGAGCATGTGGATGGACAACCCTCCCTGCCTGGAATGTAGGCCACAGAACTCTGAAGGTGGTAACTGGGGTTGGAGTGGCTGCTTCCTGATGCCGGGTATAATACCTAAATCCATCTAATCTAATCTAAAAAATGAAATTGTGGAGGTAAATGTGTGGAAAAGGGTGAAATAGGAGGAGGATGGCAATGGATTGGTCGGAACACAAACTGCTGGGAGAGGGAGAGTTCTGAAAACGGCTACTGACTGGATCAGTGGCTTGCTCAGAATGAATTGGAAGGGGGGAGGGCAATTACTTTTGTTATTTGTTACTTGCATTGGCAGACCAGCAGCAGAGGCCCAGCCAGGGCTTGGTGGCTGAAACCCCTACTTGGTCAGGTGTTGTAGGCTGGCTGGCATCGGTGGAGCAGCAGCAGAGGCCCAGACAGGTCTTGGTGGCTGGCACCCCTACTCAGCTGGGTATTGCAAGTTGCCAGACATTGGTGGAGCAGTGGCAGAGGCCCGGCCAGGGCTTGGTGGCTGGCACCTCTACTTGGCTGGGCATTACAGGCTGCCAGGCATCGGTGGAGCAGCAGCAGATGCCCGGCCAGGGCATAGTATCTGGCACCCCTACTCGGCCAGGTGTTGCAGACTGCCAGGCATCAGTGGAGCAGCACTAGAGGCTCGTCCAGGGCTTGGTGACTGGCACCCCTACTCGACCGGGCATTGCATGCTGCCAGGCATTGGTCGAGCAGTGGCAGAGGCCCGACCATGGCTTGGTGGCTGGCACCCCTACTTGGCTGGGCATTACAGGCTTGCATCCCAATCCCTGGATCTCAACAAACTGTTCTGAAAATTGGTCAAGCCTTGCCCAGTGGTGAATCATGTGGCCACCCAGTAGCAGATATTGGATTGCCGGGACACAGTACTCGTGGCACAGCAGAGGCAGAAGAAGCGGACTTCCAGGGCACAGGACCCATGGCACAGACATCAGAGGCAGCATTGGCAGCAGCAGACACTGGATTGCCGGGGCACAGAACCCATGGCACAGGCAGCATTGGCAGAAGCAGCAGACATTGGATTGCCAGGGCACAAAACTCATGGAACAGCAGAGACAGCAGCAGCAGTATTTGCCTGTGCACAGTACCCATGGAGCGAGGATGGTAGGATTTGCCAGGGAAGAGCTCCCATACAGTAGCATAAGGCAGCAGCAGCATTGCGTGGGCACATTTGGATTTTCCAGGACAGAGCACCCATGGACCAGCAGACAGAAGCAGCGTGATTACCAGGCCAGTGGGGCACATCACCCAGAATTGGCAGGGCAGGCACCTTAGCATGAGATGTAGGCAGGCTGGGAAAGGGCTTCAGTTTTTCCCACAGGGCAGGAAGACAGGCAGCGTGGCATGAGCAGAAAAAAGACTGAGGCAGGCTTTGATCTTGACCAGCTGGGCGGGCGTGCAGGCAGACAGACAGCATGGCATTAACAGAAGGCAGACTGAGGTAGGCTTTGATCTTGGCCAGATGGGCAGGCGGGCGGGCAGACAGGCAACATGGCATGAGCATGGGAAGGCAGACTGAGGCAGGCTTTGATCTCAGCCACTGGGGCGAGTGGGCGGGCGGGCAGACAGGCAGTGTGGCACGATCAGAAGGCAGGCTGAGGTAGGGTTTGAGCTTGTCAATGTGGGTGGGTGGGCAGCGGGCAGACAGCCAGCATGGCATGAGAGGCAGTAGGGAAGGCAGGCTGGGACCTTGGCAGGGCACTCAGATAGGCTGGCAAAGACTGTGCAGTGTGAGAGAGAGAGAGAGCGTCAGATAGGCGGGCCGAGATAATCTAACCAGAGGCTGGCTGGCAGGCTTACAGCTTCCCAAAGCCACCCTGCATCATGAGGTCAGTCAGATATACCGGACAAGGCCATCTAGTCAGAGAGTCAGAAAGAGAGGCAGGGTGGGTGCCAGGCATTGGGAGGAAGGGACAGCACCTCAGCAGCAGCAGCCCAGATTGAGGAGGAGCCCCATCCCAAGACTGCCCCTGGCATGAGATGGCGTGTGCCACTGCACCATCACTCCATGTCCAGGGGCAACTCGGGGAATCCTAGCAGCAGAAGGTTAGGGCAACTGCTAACCTAACTTTTCAGTTGACTCAACCTTTCAGTTGACTCAAACTACAGTAGTGGAGGGAAGGCTGCAAGGTGTTCGGTATGAGCTCCGCCGATGCTCCTGTGCATTACAGGAAGCTGAAACTCCCAAACGTGTTCTTCTGAGGTGTTCACATTATTCCTATTTAAGGGACTTATAGTTGGCACCTCTGTTGGTCAAGGCCAGGGGAAAGAGGATAGCTGATCTCTTCCTATTTATTACTTACTTATACAAAACTGATGACTTGGTTGCAGTGGCATCATTCCTGACCCTTGCTGCAAAGAGGCGAATTGCCATTCGATCATGAACTAAGATCACCATGATATATTGAGTTAGTGCTGTGGTCAGTTTAGATGGATTGGTTTGGTCTCTATGTCGAGTAGGAGGTGGTTTTTTGGCAGTAAAGGTTTTCTTCTGTGTGAGACTTAAGCCTTACTGTCATTTTTAAAGTATATATAGGTCTGTTGGATGTTATATTTTAGTTTTTATGATTTATAATCATAATCTGGTAATCTGGGATAGTTTTATTTTGGATGTACTCAATTCATTTGGATTTTACTTTGTTTATATTGTTTATATATTTTGATGGTTTTTTGCTATCTCAAATTAGGAGATTGTTTGTATTTCAAGAATTTCAGATCATTCTGGGATGGGCGAACGCAGTTCGGAAGTCGGCCTGAACTCTGCCTGTTCGGACGACCGAACAACAACACAAACGCGAACATACCGAACAAACCAAACACCGAATGGCGAAATGGCTGAACAGTTCGGTCAGTTCGGATAGCGTTCGGGTGGCAAAAAAAGGTTCACTGGAAGGTAAAACATGACAGGGAGGTGTAGTCAGTCACTGAAGGCACCAGGGATGGAGAGGCTTACAGGAAACTAAACTAATTATCTGCCTCCCCCCTTCCCAACACCTTCTGAACTAGTCACTGTTCCTGAACAACAGGCGTTGAGTAGGATTTTTAGATTGCATTAAGTTTCATTTCAGTTTTGTACTGAAATGAAACTTAAACCTTAAACTGAAACCTTGTGTTATGCATTTCACTGTACAGACGCGTTGAGTATGTATATATTTCACTACAGACTCCTCTTTTGTATGTGATTTCCCCCATCCCATATATATGGAATGGAATGGAATGGAATGGAATGGAATGGATGGATGGATGGATGGATGGATGGATAGATGGATAGATAGATAGATAGATAGAAGAGAGTTGTAGGAATTAGCTTAGTGATAGAGATAGCCTTAGTGATTTAGTTATAGTGTTAGTAGGAGTAGGTCTGTGTACTTATTAGATAATCCATTTAGTTCATAGCATTTAGAATAGTTAACAGTTAGATTTAATGTAGATATATATATATAAAGAGAGAGATATAGATGTAGATATAGATATATATTAGATTTAAAAAATAAATTAAAAAACCCCGTATAAAAACAAAAAAAAATAAAAAACAAAAGAAAACCATATAAAACCCAATAAAAAAACAAAAACCATATAAAAAACTAAAAAACCACCCATAACAACATTTCCTGAATGGCCGAACCAAACGGCCGAACCCAAACTTGGCGAACTAGCTGAACTGCTGAACCGAATGGACTAACAGAACGACTCAACCGAACATCCGAACCCCGCGAACTAGCCAAACTGCCGAAATGAACGGACGAACCAAATGCAGCCGAACCGAACGGCTGAACCCGAACCATGATCTGTTCACCCATCCCTAGATCATTCTAATGCTCATTAAAATCAATGGTTGCATTTGACTATCACTCACTAGAATATAGCAACAAAAATGGAGGTGAAGGGAGAATCCTTCCTGGTCAACATTCTACCATTAGCAGAGTTCAGATAACTCAAATGGACACAAGAGCTTGAGAAACACTGAACCATTAATGTTTAAGCAACTAATGCAATATTAGGACTATGCAATCACTCTACTGCTGGTTCTCAATAGTGTTGCGCTCTGTTGCTGTCAGTTTAGGCCCACTCCATTTAAATCAAGGGAACAAACATTGGACGTAGGTGGTATATCTCCATTGTGCATTAGCAGCATACTAAGAAGCTCAGCGATTAAGTATGACTCATCCTTTCATGACTGTATAATCACATTGGAAAGAAATGAAAACAATCCATTGCTTTACTAATCAGACTGATCTGAAAGATTGCCTGAAAGCAAAATTACCCTAGCTGGGAACAGGACAAATGCACAAGGACATTAAAAAAAAGTAAAACAGCCACCTTGATCAAGGGAATTTTACATTTTAAGAGAGCATAGAAGGGAGAAAGGGAGAATGTGTGAGCAAGGATTTGAATTCCAGAGCTCTTCTACACAGCAGTAAAGCCACGGAAGAGTCACAGAGCCCCCAATTAACCCCTCAGCACTGCCAGACTGTGCATGTTCCGCAGTCATTTTAAATGAAGCAGACATTCTAATGGATGGAGTATTAGGACCGAGCAGAAGATGCATTGGACCACAGTGCAGGAGCCATTTCCCCAAGTATCGTAAACATCCACTCAAGAATTCTATTAGTCTCTTGAGATCTTCTGAATCAACAGAGCCTCCAGCTGACTTGGCTATATTCCTTCCTGGCCAGTCAACACTGATTTTTGGCCCTAATCTGAAATGGAGTTTCCAACCTAATTATTATTATTATTGCTATATATTACAATACCACCTGGAGTCCTCGATTGATACTGGGAAGCCACTTCTGAAACTTTGGACATGGAGTAAGAAAAGAGAGTAAGAAACAGTCTCTGCCTCAAAGACCAGTCTGAATAGAGAGGTACTGAATGGCTAAATGGGCACAGAGAGTGACTTATGCATAGTTGTGCTCCATATGCAGAATTGTGTGTTTCCCTGAACAAAGGATCTGGGTGCTAATTAGTCCACTGACTCCCTCTTCTAAGATGGGGAAACCCCCCTCATCTTAGGAGAGGGAGTCAATGACTTAATTGCTATCGGCAACACCCAGCTCCCACCCAACTATCTAGTCTTACACATACCATTGAAACAGAGAATCACACAGGAGGGTGAGAGAAAAATCTCATCATGATCATCCAATCATCTGCCTGGGATGGAAACCACAAACCAGGCATGTTAATTATTCCAGTATGTGGAATCTGAAGACCTTATTTCTACATGCATTCTAGTCAGGTGTTTAAAGGCCTTAATAAACGAGACATTTCACACAGCCCACACTATTTATTAGGTGTTCACCCCCACTGGAAATGGGGCTGCCATCCATTGTACCCGCAGCCCCCACTCACGGCATGGTCTTGGGTGAACGATGGCTAATGCGGGCTAATGTGCACCCACGTGTCCACATTCCATCAGTTAGGTTGGGTACAGCCTCATGCACATATAACACCCAGAGTGTCACGGGCATCTGAGGATTGACTGAAGTTGGAGGCGGGGATGGAGGGGGAAGTGCAGCGGGGATGGACACCTGCCTGTCTGTGAGGTTTGTTGCACTAAAGCTGCGAGTTGGGACTGCATGGACTGAACACAGACTCCAGCGGGCTGTTTTTTACCCTACAACTGGATGAATAACTGTATAGAGAAGGGGATTGTAATCCTAGCCAGTCTCATCTAAAACCTGGGTCTGACTCCTGTATAGGATCTGAATTCTGGGTCTGAATCCTGTGTATAGGATTTTAATTTTTAAAAAACCAACTTGACAGCACTATACTCTGCCTGTCTTTTTGAGGCTAGAACCAGAAAAAGGGATCATTCTTTGAAACCACACAGAGGGTGTCTTTAGACATAATATCAACGGGTGTCTGAATGTGTGTTTTGACCTTGATATGAACACCAGTTTGGCCCTGTGTTCACCATGTGGTGCTGCTTAGACACACAACCCACCTTGGGGCAAATCAGTGTTTTGCTCGCCACCTGATCTCAGCATACAAGGCCTGCCGCCTCGTTCCCTGTGTTGTACCGGCTAACACACCACGCGATATCAGGTGATTTCAGACGTTACGAGATCACAGTGAACCACGGTGAATACCCACCTGTGGTCACTGTGCCTCAAATGTCTGTTTGGCAGCCGCCAGATGTTCACCACACTCAATCGGCACATGGGGTCAATTTCAATCACGCTTCCCGGGCTCCCCGGGGGACTTTCCCGGGAAGCGTGGTGAAAGTGATCCCCGGCGGGGACCAAAAAAAAATCACGTCTGGTCGGGCACCACGGCCCAGGATCACCGGCGGGATCCCGGGCCGTGGCGAATTCGGCCAGATGCAGTGGCCTCATTGGCCCCGCCGCCCGCCCGTCTCCCCAGAGGGCGGGCAGCAGGGAGCATGGAGGGGGCAGGGCCGTGCAGCCGCACGTTGCGCGCACGGCCCCGCTCCCTCCCAGATTCCCCACAGGGATCCCCCGGCACATCTGATATGGCGTGACAAGGTCATCTCGGTGGGGGATGAATGGGTTGTTTTCAGTACGGGGCCAATCGGCCCCGTAACGTCTGAAAACACCCATCATTAGACACAACGTTGGCCATGTGTTCAGCCAAAACACGAAAATTGTCCTTGGGATGCAATGGTGTTCACATTGCATATTCAACGGGTGGCCAAATTGGTGTTGGGATTGTTATGGTGCTTACACACAACGGCGAAACACATGCTTAGGGGTTTTGATACCCGATCTTTGTTATATCTAAAGACATTCAGAATGTACAACTGGTGACAGAACTAAACAGAACTCTGGCCTTGTGAGATTCAGTCAAGTACCATATCCAGAAGGCTTTTCTGCCAATCTTTTATCTTCATTTATGTCTTTATGTACTTTGTGAAGTCTGGATGCAACCAATAATGAAAAAGACTCACTTGAACTTTTAGTTGTGTTTGTTGTTATTTTATCACTGGTCTTTGTGGTCCCTTCACCATATTACAAGCATCATATGACTCGGTTTCTGTTCAAAAAGTCTTTTGGGACATCCTTGGATAATTTATAAAGTTTGACCCTTGACAACAGAAAATGACTTTGCTGAAGAAAACCAGCACACAACGGGGGTAGGGGTAATAATAACCGGCTTTGGAAAGCTGAAACAGTAACGACTGTGTTGATTCAATTGCTCTTTGTGGACATTTCAGCAACCTCCCACCTGTCAAATCAACTGAAACTCTTTCTGCCCAGCCATGCCAGTATGTCAGACAAGCCATTTTATTGCTTATTTCATTACCATCCTTCTAGTCTTACTGAAAGAACATGCGTTTGCAACAGGTTATTGCGGTGGAATGAATGATGAAACACTATACCACCATGGACCACAAATACAAGTTAGGCAAACTCAGACAATAAAGGAAGACTTAGTAGGTTATGGTGTGTGACCGCTGGGTCCTATGCAAGGCATTTTTCTTTAAAGAAGATGTTGATGTAAGCAATCTGTTTCCAAGCTGTTTTGCTAGAAAATGATACCTCTGGGCCCAGTAAGATGGAGATATGCTTCTTACTCAACCATTTCAATTGAGGAACTATTAAAGTACGTATTTATTGAGCTTCACGAGTACTAATTACTACATGCACTGAACCAGACTATAAAACTTGTCCACACTTGCTTGAATATATTTTATGCATGAAAATAGAAATGTCATTTAAACAACTGACCATCAATTTTATTGAATCACTTTTGGAAAAAACTCCCACAGCTTTGGTTTTTGTATTTCAAGTACAGCTGGCAAGTGCATGCCCATTATAACCTTATGTTCAGATCAGCAATTTATTTAAGATCAGAGTTGCTCTATATTGATTGATAGTGCAGCAGCCTTTGGCTCAAGACAAACCAGTTCAGTGAAAAAATTCCCATTTTTTTTTTTCAATGGCTTTGGATAAGGCACCATGACTAAAACCTATTGTACTTGTTGGGCAGTTTATGAAGACCTAGAGTCTTTACCCTGCTATAACAGCAGCCCTAGGGGCCAGCACTAACAGATGGAGGATCATGCTGGTAATTGTCTAAGTATCACAAAAAAGAGTCACAGCCAAATTTATTTTCTCTTGTTGTAAGACAAAGCCATTGTTTTATGTTAAACTTCTCTTTTCTCCTTGGCTAAGGAAAATTTATTTCTTTGCTAAACCATGAGATGAACCATGCTGCTTAGGTGCTTTGTAAGATCAGGGGTGGAATGTTCAACATTTCACACTGCTGAAACCACTAAATTCTATAGGACAGAGATCACAGATTTATAGCATTCAGTACCACTACTAAGCTTCAATGCTGGCATAAGTCCCATTGCAGCGAATGAAACTAGTGCCAGTGCTAAACAACCTGACAATTGTAGAGATGGGTGTCATCAATCCACCAAAAATGCTACTAGAACTGAAACTAATATTCACCCAAATGAGACATTTTTTTAGTTCACCCTATTCATTTCAGTTCCAGCCAAACAGATAACCACTATTCATTTCTGTTTTGAATATTCCATTAAAGTTATTTAATTCTTTAAATATTTCATTTTGGTTATTTCAGTCATTTTGGTATTTCCATTACCTCTTTTTAGCACTAATACTAAAACATCCAAAAATGAAACAAAGTACCAATAACCAAAATGAAATATTTGAACAAACAATCCTTTCAGGTATAGATATTATTTGGATATCAATATTATTTGGATCATTTGATGGGCTATCAAAAATGCAAATAATATACATGAACAGTCTATTTGTTTTGGCCCCCAAGACCCACAAGTCCTTGTTTTCTCCCTAAATGCTTGAACCAAATCTCAATGGGGAAGGGGGGCCAATTACCATTCTATTGCTGGCAAAAAACAGAACAGCAAAACAAACCACCACCACCTTTGAATTGGGCCCTAGCACCCTTATCATACAAGACACTTAAGTCTATGCATAATATCTGTAGTTGTTCTTAATTAGTCAGGCCCTAGCCTTAATATATTGATATGCACCTACAATATTTGTTGTCTAAACAACCTAGGTATTTTAAAGCCATGAAACATTTGCATATTTTAATCCCTTTCTTCAACAAGTTTCTAAACAAGACTTGAGTAATTTTTTCTGTTTCCATTTGACAGGCAAATACTTGGTTCTAGTAAATTTAAACAGATTTTTAAAATGAAACAAACACTAGATCATTTAAGGCTATACCTTGTGAAACTGGCAGTTCCAGCATTATTTAACAATGTAGACTATGGGTATTTTCAGACATTATGAGATCAAAGTCAATCACAGTGAAACACGGTCAATCCCGCGGTGGGGCCAAGGCGCCCTGAACGTCTGTTTCGTGGGTGCCAGATGTTCACCACAGTCAATCCCCACCAGGGGTCAAAATTAACCATGCTTCTGGAGCTTCGGCCTGGACCATCTCCGAAAGCGTGGTCAAAGAAATTCCCACCAAGAAACAAAAGAAAGTAACGTCTGAACGGCAACCACCAGCCGGAATCAAGCAAAACGATTCGCAGCCAGGGACAAAGCATGTAGCATTTCTCCCAGGCAACCAGCAACAACACAAGTCGGGGAGGCAGATTTAAAGGGCACACAGCAGCAGGGGGACGTGGCGGGATGGAGCGAAGCAGAAGGGAGAAGAGAGCGGTGGGTGAGAAAGCAAGTGAGGAGGAGGAGGTGGAGGAGGAGGAGGAGGTGGTGCAGGCAGAGGAGGAGGTGGTTGTGCTGCACCTGGAGGAGGTGGAGGGACGACAGCAGCAGCAGCAGCAGCAGCTAGGACAGGCCGACCTGGCACCTGCTGCTGGCCTGGGGGACGAGGCACCCCAGAAACAGGTAAGGGGACCGAAGGGGGGGCAGCGGCACAGGGGCACCAAGACAGGTGGGTGGGCCATGGGGGGGAGAAAGGAGGAGGGACTCGGGGCTGTGGCAAACCGGTAACCATTCCCCCCTTTTACAACCCGCAGACATGGAAATGGGTCCGGGAGCCCAAGCCCCCAGAGGAGAGGCCAGAGGGCAGGCAGAGGAGCAGGAGGTGGAGGAGGAGGAGGGAGAATACCGCGACCCAGAGGGTGCCCGCAGGAGACAGCCGTACCATTGAGGGGGCAATGGGGGCACAGGAAAACCCAGGACTTTACCCGGATCTGGGGGACCCTCGAGCACCAGCTGGAACTGGCAGTCAACCAATGCAATGAGCACATCTTCAAGGAGATCGTGCGGGGAATGGAGGTGGCAGGGCATGACAGAACAGTGGCCCAGTGCCGGTCGAAGGCCAAGGAGCTGAAGAGGGGGTACAAGGCCATTAAAGACAACAACCGGTGATCCGGGCACGGAGCCCAGACCGCCCTCTACTATAATGCCCTGGACTGCATACTACACATGAAAGGGTTCATAGTCGCCCCGAGCCTCGTGGGGAGTGCAGTGGTCCAGGGCAGGGAACAGGCCAAGGTACCCCCTCGCCTTGCTTCCCCCAGTGTCCATAGTGGGAGGATCTGAGGCTGGCACCCTAGTCACCATCAGTCAGTGGACACAGGGGGACCTCAGCCAGACCGAGGGGCTGGCCTTGGAGGACACCGAGATTGACATAGAGGATAAGCAGGTGGGTGGGATGGGACATGGACTGGGGGGAAGGCCTGAGGGGGGCACATGGGCCACGGGCCTGCCCTCAGCAACCCCCTGACACCCCCAACACCAAAGAAGGGGCTCGGGGGCCACGGACCACCAACCCCCACCCACCCCTCTCCATTTCAGCACAGGTCGCAGCATGCCCCAGCACCTGCAACAGCCTGGCAAGGGAGATGGAGGCAAGCAGCCCCCAGAGAAACCAGAGGACACAAGTTAGGCAACATGACAAGGGGAGGACAGGGAACCAGGGTGGGGAAACTGGGCCCTGGGTTGGGGATAGCCTCTGGGGCAGCCGGGGTAGGGCACCAGCCATCCTCCCAAAGGGGGGGGCAGGGCCCCCCATCCACGGTATGGGAGGGGGGAGGGCATCTGGGGTGGTTAAGCATCCCCTACCATGCATCCCAACAGGGCGACCCACCGGGGACCAGCAAGACGGACCCATGCCCCCGGCCCAACTGATGAGGGAGCACCAGGCCCAGGTACGGAGCCGCAGGGAGGAGTAGGTGGAGGACATAGTCTGCCCCACCACAGAGCAGGGGGAGCGGATGACCGAGGCCATCGACCGCATAGAGGAGGCCACTGAAAGGGCCGTGCAGCAGGAGGAGGCCAGGGTCTGGAGGCTGCAGGCAGAGGAGTACCTCAAATGGAGGCGGGAGTACCTGGAGCATAGCAGGCAGGTGGAGGTGTTTGGGCGGCTGGAACAGGCCATAGACCAGATGGTCAAGGAGCACTCCACTAACATGGACCGGTCACATGACATAGGCACCTCGTTGCTCCTACATGCAGGTACTATGAGTGCCTATCTGATGACAGCTGCCCTGCATGGCAACCTGCCTTCCCCAACCCCAATGCTGGGCCCCTCGGCGCCCCCACCACCTCCACCACTGCCCCAGCCACTGGCACACTCCCTAGGGCTGAGCTTCTGCCTACCAGTCCATGTGGGCCTCTGGCGGAAGCTGCCGGCCAGGGGGCCCCTCAGGCCCCGGGCCCGGGCCTGCCCACCCTCCCACCATTGCCAGACCCTCAAGACACTAAGGTCTCCAAGGACATTGTTGGGGACATAGACAGCGGGCGGTGGGGGCCGGCCGCAAGGGAGTCCCTGGAGATGGGGGGAAGGGGGGATGGGGGAATGGGGGAGGGCAGACTAAGGGAGGTATAACTGGGGGATAGGGAGTGAGTGAGGTGGCAGGAACACTTTTAGAAGGGTGAAACAATAAATGCATGGGCAACACAGTCACTTCCGTGTGTCTGTTCGTTGGCCCGGGGTTGGGAGCGCATAGGTTTGTAGGGGCACAGCCAGGGTGCTGCTGGGGCCCCCGGAGTGGGGGGGGCAATGCTCGGCCTCAGCCCTAGGCCTCCTCACAGCTGAACCACCTCACCAGGGTGGTACGGATGCTCTTTGCATATCGGTACTCCATCGGGTTCTCTGCGTTCACATAGAGAGGCACGGGGCCAGGAGGGTGCCGGGGCACGGGATAGTTGAAGGCCTCAGTCTCACACACATTGTGCAGCACACAGCAGACTCCAATCACCAGGGCCGAGGTCTCCACCTTGTAGTCCAGGCAGCCCGCGAAGCTCCTCCAGCGCTGCTTGAGGGCTCCGAAGGCCCTCTCAACCATGGTCCAGCTTGCACACAGGCAGGTATTGAAGAGTGCCTCTTCAGGGTTCCTGGCAACTGGGTACGCCTTCATCAGCCAGTGGGTAAGTGGGTAGGCTGGGTCCCCCAGGATGCAGGGGGGCATCATCACCCCCTCGATCCGGGTCATCCCCATGTCTGCAAAGTCTCCTCGGTACATCCAGGCATAGAAGGAAGAGATGGTCATGATCCAGGCGTGTAAATGTCTATGAACTGTCCCTCGTGGTCCACAACCGCCTGAAGCTGCAAGGAGTGGTACCCATGACAGTTGACATATTCCAAGACCTCCCCAGCAGATGGGTGCAGGATCTCTATGCGGGTGCCGTCCACGGAGCCCATGCAGTTGGGGAATCCCCCAGCCATGAAGCTGGCCATCATGGCCTCCTTGTCCACCAGCTGGATCACTTGGTCCAGCAGCATGCCCTCCACCACCTCGCAGATGTCCTGCAGGATCCCAGCGACGGTGCTCTACCCAACACCGAAGTGTTGCAAAATGGAGCAGCAGGAGTTGGGTGTTGTAAGGGCCTAGACCCCAATGGCCACCCACTCTATCATGGGTATGGGGTCCTGCATGAGGGTGGCCTGCCACTCCAGTCAGGGCGTTAAGAGCTCCACGAATCACAGTAGGATGCGTATGTACATCCGAAAGTGCGCTCTCCAGGTGGCTTCGTCCCATTGGGCTAGTGCCCTGGCCCACCACCCCTGTACCCACTCCATGACCAATACCCACCGGTCAATGGGCATTGCAATCAGGGCAGTGCATCCCACAGTCTCCCTATGCCACTGGAGCTGGCTGGCCGCCTTGCGGAGCGCATCAACCCAGCTGCGGAGGAGGACCTGTCAGGCCGCCCTGGACACCTGCTGGGCTCTGAGGTGGACCAGGGAGTGCCTGTGCCCGGGGTGGGCTCTCCGGGCTCTGGCAGCACTCCTGGCCATGCACACATGCAGCCAGGTGGCCAGGTTCACCTCTGTGGTCTGGATGCGTAGGAGGTCTGTGTGAGAGTGGTACCACTCTGCACACACGGCTAGGTGCATCCCACAGGCGCCCAACCGACCCAGCTCCATGGTGACTGGTTCCCCAGGTGGGTTGGGGCCGCACCTGTTGTAGGTTGGGACCTGTGTTGCCCCGCCCCCAGTCGTGCCCTGCCAACCGGACTCGGGGCCCCGGGTCGCCCTGGCTGGCCCCCAGATCAGCAGGCCCAGCTCCTGCAGGGTGAGCAGGGCCATCCATTGTGTGCACATGCCTTCCCTGAAGGGGTCATGGTGCATGATCCTGCCTTCGGCTGGGCGTGCAGGAAGCAGCTGCATTCCTACTGTCATCACCCCCCACCTCCCGGTGTCGGCTGCCTGTTGTCCTTGGGGCCGCGCTTAGTGTGTAGGCTGTTCTGTCTGTGTGCTGTGTTCCAGCAGCTGCGCTGGATGCGCACTCCACACCTCGCTCTGTAGCCGTATTATGTTGTGGCCTGTGCCCTTATCGCTTGGCCTTGGAGCTCCCCTGCTTCCCCTCCCATCCCTCCAGGGATCATGGGGCCCTCCTTTCCTTGCACTTCGTATCCGCCAGTTGCTGGACCATGGCTGGCCGCTCTTCACCAGGGCTCCCGGGCCGCAGCATGCCCGGGGCCCCCCATAGCTGGACCTTCCACGAGACCATGGCCCTGTGTGACCTGTAGCATTCCCCGGCTGTGCAATTGTTTTTGAGCTGCCCGGACAGCCTCACAGGTGTCTACGAGAGTATGAGATCTGGGCTGCGGTACTATAGCTATGTGGTGAGCACCCACGACTGCCAGCTGCATGCTGAGACGCTAGGCCTGTGTACTTTTCCCGATGGGTGCATCCTGAAGATCAGGTGCTTGCATGTGGGGTGGTTGGTGGCGGAGACCATGTCTGCCTTCTGTGTGTGCATCCTGGCTACCTACGTGGCCTGTCTGGCGGAGGGGGGCCCTGCCCTGTCTGTGTCCTTCTTTGGCTGTGTTCACAGGGCCCGGGGTTACCAGCGGTTCTGCAGAGTGATCTATCACTGCCTGTTGGAGCTGGGTCACCTTCCGTGGCCCCCATCTGCTGACTATGGCTTCTCGGAGCCCTCTGAAGCGGAGGTGTTGGCGCTGACTGGTGTGTGGTCCCAATCCGATGTGCAGATGGAGCTCGCTGCTCAGGAGCCTTTCGAGGCATACTACCTGGTCGCCAACTGCATGTCTGCACTGGGGTACTGTCGGGGCATGCTTGAGTGGCCCCACTTCATGCACCTGGTGGGCCACTCAGCCCTGGCCCCCTTCGTGGCCCCCTGCAGCTGGCTGTGAGGCCCCCCCTTTTCTTCTGGACTCTGGATGCTGGCCCCACTGTGGGCTCCCAGCTACGCCCCGCTGCTGCGAGTCACTGACCGCTCCTTCCATGATGTCCCAGGCTCAGTGCTGTTCTGGCTGGTGCCTGAGGTCCCGCTGCCCCTGCCTGTGGCTCTGTGCCCCCTCCTCGGGCCCCCCCATCCACCTTTGCAACTGGTATTCCACTCCATGGCTGCCTTCTCCTGTGGCTATTTCCTGAATGCTGAGGTGGCTCCTGGTGCGCCGGGTGCTGCTGTCCTTCCTGGTCTGGCCTCGCTCGCTCCTGTGCCCATGCCCCCCCGCCCCCCTTGGGTACCTCTGTGACTGATGGGTGCTGGGGCCCCCAGACTGCACCTCCCGGCATCCTTGGGGTGGGGGGAGCAGGCTTGTGAAAGGACTGCTCCACTCCTTGGCCCTGACTCACCTCTGTCCCATCCATCGCCCCCTGGCCAGCACATGGGCTCCCTGACAGCCTCCTGGACCATTCCCGGGCCGTTCCCTGCACCATGTGGCCTCCCCCTGTGCCTGTGATGTGCCCCTGTGGGGTCCCCCCATTCTGGGACGTGTTGTCTGTTGTAGTTAGTAATAAATATACTTTCTTGTCTGCGGCATATTAAGTCATCTCTCTTGACATTGACTCCCTTGCCAGCTATTGGCCTGTCTCTAACCTTCTCTTTTTAGGGAAGGTTATTGAGCGGGTGGTGACCCAACAACTCCAGGGTCACGTGGACCGCATCAGGTTTTTTAGATCCTTTGCAGTCTGGCTTTCACCCAAGTTATGGCACCAAGACTGCATTGGTGGACCTGGTTAATGACCGTCACTGGGAGTTGGATCAGGGTCGATCCACTTTACTGATTCTATTAGATCTATCAGTGGCCTTTGACAGAGTTGACCATGAGATTATTTATTATCATTATTATTATTGCATTTATATGCAGCCCCCTCCTGCACACGCAGCTCAAGGTGGCTAACAACATTCTAAAACATATAAAATTAACCCAAAATTAAAATAAACCAACAATAAAAAACCCCGCCCTAACCCAACCCACCCATCCAATCTCCCTATGAAAAGACTCAGCAGAAGAGCCAGGTCTTACACTGTCTACAAAAGGAGGGGAAGTCTATGGCCTGGCAGACCTCCAACAGGAGGGAGTTCCATAGCCATGGAGTGGCTACTGAGAATTCCCTCCCTCATGGTTGACACATGGGAAACCCAGGGAACCTCAAGGAGGGCATCCCCAGCTGACCACAGAGGCCAATCCAGAATCCGGAGGGTGAGGCGATCCTGCAGATAGGTGGGGCCTAGGCCATTTAGGTATTTAAAGGTCAAAACTGACACCTTGAATTGGGCCCGGAACACTATCGGCAGCCAGTTCAGAGAGTGGAGAACTGGAGTAATGTGCTCGCGACCACTCGACCCCTTAAGGAGATGAGCCATCGCATTCTGCACCAGCTGCAGCCTCCAGACCGTTACCAAGGTAGTCCCCTGTAGAGTGCATTACAGTAGTCTAATCTTGAGGTAATAAAAGCATGGATGATTGTGGCAAGGTCCAAGTCCTAAATATATGGCCTAAGTCATCATACCAGATGTAATTGGCAGAAAGCACCCTTCATCACAGCTGTCACCTGGACATCCAGGCGGAGCTGCGGATCCAGGATCACCACCAGACTATGCACCTGAGATACCAGGGGAGGACAGATCCCAACAATTAAGGGGGCCATCACTCCCCCAGCTTTCCCCACAACCATCACCTCCATCTTGTCGGGATTCAACTTCAAGTGACTTGCCCTCATCCAGTCCCCCCACAACCAACAGACACCGAGTAAGCACCAAGACTGCTGGACCTGGGTCTGATGAAAGAGATATAATTGGGTGTCATCAGCATATTGATGACACCTTACACCAAACTGTCCAATGACCTCCCCCAAGGGCTGCATATACATATTGAACAGGAGAGGGGACAGATAGAACCTTGCAGGACTCCACACGTGAGGTCCCGGGGAGAAGATGAATACTCATCCAGCACCACCAGCTGAGTTCTCCTGGCCAGGAAGGAGCAGCACCATTCAAGAACAGTTCTATCCACCTCTGCCCGGTCCTGCAAGCGAATCACCAACAACTCATCGTCAACAGTATCAAATGCAGCTGAAAGATCCTATAGCATCAACAGGGTCGAACAACCCTGATCCAACTCTCGGTAGAGGTCATTAACCAAGGCCACAAACGCAGTCTCCATGCCATATCCCACACGAAAGCAAGACTGCAAGGGATCCAAGAAACTGATCTGGTCCAGATACTCCTGAAACTGTCAAGCCACCACCAGTTCAATAACCTTCCCTAAAAAGGGAAGGTTAGAGACTGGTCGATAGCTGGTCAGGGCATCAACGTCCAATGCTGGCTTTTTGAGTAGGGGCCGCACCACCACCTCCTTGAGGCAGTCCGGCATCCTGCCCTCCCTAAGGGAGGCATTGACTATCCTGGCCAGAAATGGCTCTAGCATCTCCCAACTGGCTTTAACCAGCCAGGATGGGCATGGATCTAATTCACAATAAGTGGCTTGAACAACTCCAAGAACATCCCTGGCATCAGAGGACAACACACATTGAAATTCATCCCATAAAACATGATAAGATGGGGCTTCAACTGCCTCTGGTTCACCCACTGTTAAAAGTGCAGCATCAAAACTGTGATGAATTTGAGTGATTTTATCTGCAAAAAAGTCCACAAACAAGTCACAGTGAGCATTTGATAACTCTGAATCCAGGTAGAGGGAGACCAGACTGACCAGCCACCTCACCACCCAGAAACGTTCAGTCAGACGGGACTTAGTGGATGCAATGAGGGCAGCAAAGAAAACTTTATTTGCTGTCCACACTGCCACAGCATAGGTACATAACCAGACTCTATGTCATAATCGGTCAACTTCAGTGTGAGAACGACGCCACCATTGCTCTAACTGCCACCCCTCTCGCTTCGTCCACCACAGCTCCTCTGTATACCAGGAGGAATTATGTTGTCAGCAATTTGGGAGCGAATGCCTAGGAGCCATATGGTTGATGGCCTCCATCAACACAGAGTTCAAAAAGGTCACAAGGTCATCGAGTGAACGGTTATCGAAATCAGAGGGAATATCCCCCAGAACATTACGGAACCACTCTGGTTCCATAAGCCTCCAGGGGCAAACCAACCGAACTGGCTCTGCAACCTCCCAGGGACTGATGTGCCCCAGGATACACGCCTGGAGGAGATAATGATCTGTCCATGACAAGGGCACTGTCGACACCTCCCCCACCAATGGATCTCCCACCTCAAGGCCAGTGAAAAATACCATGTCCAGAGTATGTCCTCCAACATGTGTGGGGCCAACAACTATCTGAGACAGACTCATGGTTGCCATGGTAGCCATGAACTCATGCTGGATGTTGGTGACTCGCTTGCAGGACCAAGCAGGGGTGGGTGGCACCGTTCTTGAATGGGTCCACTTTTTCCTGTACAGAAGAGCCCAGCGTGTGGTGCTGGGGGAGCATTTATTGTCCCCCCACCAAGGCCTCATGTGTGGGATTCCACAAGGTTCCGTTCTGTCTCCTCTCCTGTTCAACGTTTATATGCAGCCACTAGGCGAGGTTGTGATATTTGGCATACGGTGCCATCAGTATGATGATGACACTCAATTATACCTCTCTTTTTCATCTGACCCAGAAGTCTCAGTGCTTATTCAGTTCTTGGCAGCTGTGAGGAACTGAATGAGGATGAGCCATCTGAAGCTGAATCCTGGCAAGATGGAGGTGATGCTGGTGGGTAAAGGAGTGGGGGAGTTGGTGGCCCCGATCATTGATGGGGTCTGCCACTCCCTGGCCCCACATGTTCAAAGTCTGGGAGTACTCCTTGATTCCCGGATCCACCTGGAGACCCAGGTGATGACCATGGTGAGGAGCGCTTTTTGACAATTTCACTTGATACAGCAGCTTCAGCCATATATCTTAGACTCAGACCTGGCCACCATCATCTATATCTTTGTTACATCAAAACTAGATTGCTGCAACATGCTCTACATGGGGCTACCATGGTTCGGAGACTGCAGCTTGTACATAATACAGTGACCCATCTCCTTATGTGGACAGGGCACCAAGAGCATATTATACTCTGCACTGGCTGCCTATAGTCTTCCAGGCCAGATTCAAGATGTTGGTTTTAACCTATAGAGCCCTATATGGTCTAGGACCCACTTACCTGCAAGTCCACCTCACCCCGTGTTCTAGAGTGGCCCCTGTGGTCCACCAGGCATGCCCTCCTTGAGGTCCCCTGGGTTTCTCTTATGGGGACCATGGAAAGGGTGCTCTTGGTGGCTGTCCCGAGGCTGTGGAACTCCCTCGTGGTGAAGGCCTATTTGTCCCCGGATCACCCCTCCTTCCACTGCTGTAAAACCTGACTATCTCTCCAGGTGTTTGGCAGAGGAGAGGGGTAGTGGGGGTGGGGGGGGTTGGGTTTTTTTTTTAGTCTTTTAGTTCCAGATTTAGTTGATTTATTATCTATATCTATATATTCTCCATTTGTATGTAGAGAACTCAAAGGAAAAAATATCTGCACCATTTTAAATGAAAGAGCAGCAGTAATCAGGAATGGTTACAAAGAGATGATAAACAAAACATAGCCAGGGCCGGCCTTACCACAGGCCAACCTGGGGCAACCGCCCTGGGCCACACTATTTTTTCTATTTCCAGGGGGACCTGAGTGGCCCCCGTTTTCACCAAGGCAAGATGCGGGGCCCAGCTCTTTTTCTAACATGGCCCCACCCCTTCAAAGTGTTGCATCACCCCTATTAATTTTGCCTACCTAGCTTTCCATCTACTTCTACCTGGTAGTAAAATCAGGCCTGGGTTGGGGATGACATTTGCTGGAACAACTGGAAATATTTCAATAGGAATCACAACAAAATATTAGTGCTGTTGCTCATACAACAAGTCCATGACATTTTCAATGCCACAAATCCTTATTTGAAAGGCAGGATTTGTAGAAGCACATGATTGGTTCGGGGGCTACAAAGAAAGATTGGAAAGAAAGAGCAAAGCTGCCTGCCAGTTCCAGCAGCACCTGATTTCCCTTGCGGTTGTCTCTCCAGGTAGGTACTGACTTGTCCTAGTGTTGTTTAGTGGCAGATATTCAACTGAACTGCAACCCTGAGCTGGCAAGGCTTACCATAAATGAAAGGCCAGCATTATTTACTAGGGATGGGACTATCGATATTGGATTAATCCTATAATGCCGATAATGGTCAATATCGGATTAATCCGATAATACTGATAATATCGGTATCGGTATATTGGTTTTTTAACATTGCCGATTTTTCGGATCTTTAACATTGTGGCCATTTTAACAATGGCTGCAATGTTAAAGATCTGAAAAATTGGCAATGTTAAAAAACGGATATACCTATACTGATAAATCCGATATCGGATTAATCCGATACTGATAAAACCGGTAACCAATAATTTGCCTGGAGCCTCACCCCTATTATTTACGTGCCAGATACATGTATATACATAAATGGCATACAAAGATGCAGTTTCACTCTCTCCCACACTTTAAATTTATGCTTTGCTTCAGTGTGGAAACCTGCCCAACTTTGCATTTATAAAACAACCTTTCTGCCTTTTTAATCATGACTGACTGTGCAAACCATTTTGTGCATGTGCACATGAATACGCCTTATTGGGTTGGGAGTCAAAAAGACCTATTTACATGCAGCAGAATTTATCATTTAATCACTTTGTATTAGTCATATTTGATCTGTAAAAAATAGTTTTTGTGGCATTCATTAATGGACTGAAGTTTGAATGTGTAGCAAAAACCAGAGGTACTTTCCATTGCTAAATAAAGGATAAAGGACTCCTTTCCACGTCAGGAACATAATTCCCATATCTCACAGTCTGGAAGTTCATCAAAACGAGTGGACAGAAGCAGATCTGGTGTAATCAAATGCACCATCTGGTTTAGATTTGAAATTCATAGGAGAAACTCAAATAAAAGCAGCAAACCCTTGAGTCTGTCGATATAATCTTTAATAGATGTTTTTAAATGACTTTTATATGAGAGTTTCATAGTAGCACATATCATTGTAGATAAAAATGCATCATGGCAAATATTTTAGAACTGCTGAGAGCTGGCATTGGTACCCTGGACATACAGATGGAAACAAAATGAAAACTGGAGCTCAGCATGCCATTGATAATTGGCCAAATCTGTTATAAATCCACAGTGACAATTTACACCAACTTTAGCTCTCAGCTGGCACAGATGTCTTTTCTGGATAAGATCATCCAGCCTTTGGCTTTGCTACTCCACCTAGTGGAAGCATGGCAACTCTGCTAAACAAAGAGAAGACTGATTGTGTGGTAGAGACTGAACAGCTACAAGGCTGGAATCAGTGAAACTTGTATTTGGGTAGGCAGTCTGACTAGTCAATCTAGCAAGAGAATTCCCCAGACACATTAGAGTTCTGCATGCCACTTAAAGTGCTATGTGCATTCAGGAATTGTACAGAAATATAGCCTATTTTGAGGAACTGGTAACATCCACAACTGAATGCCTGTTTGAAAGCATCACCAATTTCTTCTCAGTCATAGCAAAACTACTCGGGAATCTGAAGAGCTCCTTTTCAGTGGCATCATACTGTCGTGAGGGCGGGGGGGGAGGGGGGGCTAGAAAATATTCTTATTACTTTCCCTTGCTACTACATAAGGAAAATAAAAATCCCAGACAGAAAGAGCATAATAAAGTGAAGCTTAAATATAGCAAGAAATTATAGTTGTTACTGCAGCGTAAATCACAAACAGTCAAATGCAAAGGCTGAGTTCAAAAGCAATATGAACTCATTTGCATTCTGCACACCTGTATATTTACTACTGATGTACATTTTAAAATAATAGGACATCCTATGGAAAGAGAATAATTGAAAAATACTGTGCATTAGTGATACAGCCAAATAAAATTACTGATGGAACCTGAACTTTTTTCATTTGGGGGTATTTTTATTCGATAAAGCTGTGCTGCATGATACAGCTTTCCATATGTGTTCTTCAAAACAAAACGATTAACGAGTGAGAAATGTCTTCTGTACAGTAATTATATCATTTAAACAGTCTCAATAGGCAGCAAAGCTGTGTATCACTATGATGAGTGAATTGCCGGAGGAGTGTGTAGCAGGAAGGGCTCGCCTGGGGTAAGTTCTGGCAGGATCAGGGCCCAAGAGTCACTGTTAATAGAGATTTTCAACTCAACTTCCTTTATTCCAATTCCCCACCAGGGTACACAGTTCCCACTAGCCAAGCACTAATTCTCAGGCTGACTACACCCAGTTCATGTAGCTAGATAACCTACGTTCTGGCTTTCTTTATGTCTCTCTGACCAGATACCAAGTTCTCATGCAGCCAGAGCCCAGACCATAGGAACAACCCCATTCCTTGACTACTAAGTGCTTCAAGGAGAGCTCTCACTCCGCTCCTTCTTCCTCCACACTGAGCTTCACAAAGCTCTGGGCTTTGCTGCTGCCTCTGCCACATCCTTAGGTAACTGACCCTAATTCGCCCCTCTGGTGTTCTCCTGAGGCAGAGTCTGGTGTGGCCAGTCCTGTCACACCTGGCTCCTGCCTCTGCCACAGTTCCTCCAGTAATGAGGGTTGCTCAGGCTTTTTTCCTCCTGGGCTGGCTCTGCCATGCACTCGCTCTACTGCTGCACCTTAGGCACTGTCCTCCACCCTGTTTAGCCCTTGCAGTCCTGCTAGCATCTGTACCCAGGCTTGTGCTAGCTCTTTAAAGGGGCAGCAGCCCACAAGGACTCTATGCTGTCACAGAACACATTTTCATCTTCAATGAAGATGTTGACGTAGGGTAGCTATACCTCCCCTTTAAAAGATGACGCTTATGAAAAACACATGGTGTTGGGCTGCACTGGAACCAGTGCAGGCCTGCAACATGTTTTTCATAGGCTTCCTCTTTTAAAGCGGAGGTATGGCCACCCTATGTTAATTATTTATTATTATTATTATTATTACAATTTATATGCCGCCCCCTCCTGCCTCAGGCATCTCAGGGTGGCTCACAATATATTAAAGCATTTCAAAACATTAATATAAACCATAATAATTTCAATTTTAAAAATGTAACCCCCCCCACTCACCACCCTAACCCAACCCACCCACCCCATCTCCCAGGGGAAAGGCCTGGTGGAACAGCCAGGTCTTACACTGTCTGCGGAAAGAGGGGAGGTCAGCAGTCAAGCGGATCTCTAATGGGAGGGAGTTCCACAGCTGCAGCAAAGCCACAGAGAACACCTTCCTCGTAGTAGACACCCGGGAAACCCGGGGAAACCCGAGGAGGGCACCCCCAGCCAACTGCAGGGGCCACTCCAGGACCTGGAGGTTGAGGTGGTCCTGCAGATAGGTTGGGGCCCAAGCTGTTTAGGCCTTTATAGGTCAGCACCAACACCTTGAATTGGGCACGGAAACCTATTGGCAGCCAGTACAGAGAACGAAGAACCGGTGTTATATGCTCACGTTGGCCCGTCCCAGTCAAGAGATGGGCTACCGCATTGTGCACCAGCTTCAGCTTCTGAACCAATACCAAGGGTAGCCCCACCTAGAGCGCATTGCAGTAATCCAGTCTTGAGGTAATAAAAGCATGGATGACTATGGCCAGATCCGAGTCTGAGACATATGGTCTAAGCCGATGCACCAGATATAACTGGCGAAATGCTCCATTTGCCACAGTTGTCACCTGAGCATCCAGGCGAAACTGTGGGTTGAGGAGCACCCCTAGACTCTGGACCTGAGAAACCGGGGGGGGAGGAATGGATCCCATCAATGATGGGGGCCACACACACACACACACACACACACCATCCTTACCCACAACCACAACCATCATCTCTGTCTTGTCAGGATTTAGTCTCAGTCTCTCAGGCAGCTCACCCCCATCCAATCCCCTACAGCGGACAAACACCAGGTAAGCACCGAGACTGCAGGGCCTGAGTCGGAGGAAAATTTATTTATTTATTTATTGGATTTTTACCCCATCCCTCCTATAACAGCTCAGGGCAGCTTACAACAACAATAATACAAATATAAAAACAATCTATAAAATACACTAAAACATTTTAAAAATACCAACCATTAAAACAGGACTAGGGAACAACCAAAGTAAAACAATAAATAAGGATGAAGGGGAAAATAAAACCCCTACCCTCTCCCCCCACATCCCCAAAGGCCTGGGCGAACAGACAGGTTTTACGATTTCACTGAAATGTTAAAAGGCTTGGGGCTAGGTGAGCTTCCTCTGGGAGGGAGTTCCAAAGGTGCGGCATGGCCACCGAGAATGGCCTTTCCTTTGTGGCCCCCCGCTTAACACAAGGGACTTCCAAGAAGGCACCCCCGGCAGACCTAAGGAGCTGCTCTGGGGCATGGAGGGTGAGGCAGTCCCTGAGATACGAGGGGCCCAGACCATGAAGGACCTTGTAGATCAATACTAAAACCTTGAACCGGGCTTGGCACGCTACTGGCAACCAGTGCAGAGTCCAGAGCACTGGTGTTATGTGCTCCCGATGGCCCATCCCCGAAAGGAGCCGGACCGCTGCATTCTGCACTAGCTGCAGCCTCTGAACCAGGAGCAAGGGAGACCCACGTAGAGCGCATTGCAATAGTCCAGCCTCGAGGTGACAAAGGCATGAATGAGGGAGGCCAGGTCTGGGCCAGAGACATATGAGCGCAGCCTCTGCACCAGACACAGCTGGCAAAAGGCAGCCCTCGCAACTACCTCCCAGGGCCGGCCCGAGGCATGTGCCAGCGGCGCCCAGGCACATGGCCCTGCGAAGGGAGGGGCCCTGTGCCGCCGATCGGAGTGGAGACAGCTGCCTTTTTTGTGTGTGTCCCCTCATCACCCAGCCGGCAATCATCCGATTGACTCCGAGTTGGGGGGGTTCCAATCTACTGCCTGCAGTGACGTCTGCAGTAGATTTGGAACACCCACCCCACGCCGCTCCGAGTCGGAGACTCGGAGTCAGATGCGCAGTCTGCTGTCGCTCCCCTCGCGGCCCCGCCCCACAGGCTCCACCACCACCTCTCGTGAGCTGTGAGAGTCTCCCGGACCGACGTCACCATGCAGCACCACATGTCTCAGTGTATACCGCGCACGCAGGCGCAGCTGTGTAGCACGTGGAGATTGAGTGCTGCGGGCTGAGGCAGTGTGTGTGTCGGGACTCAGGAGTTGGAGTGGCTGGGCTTGGCGGGACTCAGCGCAGTAGCAGCACAAGCAGGGCGTGAGGCAGGCAACGACGAGTCAAGCGGAGGTGGTTGAGTTCAGCTCAGGGAGGGAGCTGTAAGGTAGGTAGCCGTCCTAACCAAAGTTCTGCCTGGTCGGATGGGCAAGGGCCGGGGAATCCAGCAAGGAAGTGTCAGCGTGAAGCAGGCACAGGCAGCTGCAGCAGAGATGCTGCAGGGTGAGAGAAGTGAGGGAAAGACCAAGTATTAAGCCTTGTGTCAGAGCTCTATCATGTCCCAAGCACCATCCATGCAGTTAAACCCCCTCCATTGAGCAATTTCACGTAAAAGCTGCCTTAGAAATATACATATGCTGACAGGCAGGCGCTGCCCCTTGTGACCGCGAGGGAGGACTCGGAGCAGGGACTTGGAGGGCGGGTTCAAAAAGCTGAAGGGAAGCTAGAAGCTGCTCAGTTTTCCCTGGCGAAAAACATGACATGGGTCTGCAGTGTGAGAGGAGCAAGAGCACGGGTTAGAGGGGACAGTAATGGGAGGGGGGAGGAGAGCCAGGTACCTCACGCCTCCTATAGGATCTTCATTGGCTTGACTGTGATACAGTGAATCAAGGGGGAAGAGAAGTCAGAACCCACAGAAGATGAAGAGTTAGTCAGGTTGATGCACTTTAGGGAATGACCCTATTGCAGTAGCATCCTCTTCCTCATTAGACCCTCATTCAAAATCCCATTTGCTTTCTCCTTGCAGCAAAGGGAAGGATTTGAAAACCCAGCAATAACCCAAAGAGCAATGGGGTCTCCTTGCCAGCTCCCTCCCTTTCCCCCCAACTTTAGATATTTTTTATGCACAGTTGCCTAAATAAATGTTTTATTTTCTCTCTCAGACAAATAATGATGAACAAAGTCCACATTTTCTTTGAATCAGTAATTATTTCTCTTGAATTCCTGCTTTTTAAAACTTGTTTATATCTATGAAACTATTGAAAAATTGCCCTGTACAGTGTTTTATGGACTCAGTCCACTTTACAAATTTTTGTAGTACCAGCTCAACCTTTAATGGGTAACTGTGTTCTGAGCCTTTTCAGGAGAGACTCACCCAGGCCAAGAACAGTATCGTTATTCATCATGGGTAATGCCAGGCCTATTAGGGTTTTCACTTTCATGCAAAAATTAACTGAGCACCTTGCTTGGGTAATGTAAGAAAGGGGGGGGGGGGGTGAGGTGTGGAATGAAAGAAACATATATTTCCCTGCTCAACAACATTTTTATAGCAAAATGAAATGGCAGGGAGAAAAATTATGAACAGGGATAAGCAGATCATGTAGATGACATTTTCAAAATACAGTTGCAGCATCAGGAATACCTGCTTGGAGCTTGCTAGATTCAGGCTTGCTCACGGATGGTTAGCTTTTCTCTCCCTGCAGCCCTGCATGGTCTCTGAGACAAGGGTCTGGATGTGGGCACAGGTCATGTGTCTGTGTGGGGCCACTGGCCCAAGGGCTGCCAGGGTGAATCTGGGTGCAGAGAAGGCTTTTCCATCTATTTCCCTCACAGTGAGGGGGAGAGATGGAAAAGCCTTCTCTCGGCACTGATTTTAGGTCCCTTTCAGATGTGTGTTAAGCCCTGGGAAGGGCACCCCATTATCACAGGACTGAGTGTTCAATTATTAGTCCCAGGAATCCTGTTTTGCAGGGACATAGAATAACAATGTCTCCAGCAATAGGAAGAAACTAGCATCTGGAAAAATCATTGGAAACCCTTAGGCCTTGCTGTCTGGTGTCTGCTGCTACCTCTGTCTCTCCTCAGTGCTACTTTTCAGTGGTTGTCTCATTTTCTTTTTCTCCCAGTGCCTACAATGAATTGCCAAAATTTATACATTTTTCAACTAAACTCTCCACCCAGGGACTGAGCTGGCTCAATGCCACTCTGTTCAGGTGCATCATGTCAGCTAGTACTGTTTAAAATCTTCTAGGATCACTATCTGATAAAATGACAAGGATGATATAGCTGGTCTAGTGCTACTGAGACCAGTCTGGTTAGAATTTTAACCCTATTAGTATTTTAATCTAGTTGCATGGGTAAAGTTGTACCTAAAACATTTCCTACTGAAAACAGCATGTTAGGGAAGCAGCATGTTGGTCAAACTTGGGATAAAATTTGAAGTTTGCACTTTGAAGTTTGAATAGGTAAAGTCTGATAAGAGAAATAAGAAATGGTGGCCTTCAGATTCGTGGTGATTTTGTTTTGGTTTTTTTACAAAAATGTTATATAAATTTCAGTGCATGGTTTTTATATACATTTCAGTGCATGTTTGTTCCCTCTCTGGTCATGTGTCCTATGTTCCTTTTTGCGACTGTGGTCATTGGTGTGTGTCATCCTTCTCGCTTCCGTGTTAGTAGACACTACTTGCTGCTTGTCTTTGCTGTGTTGCGCTTGTCCCTTTAAAGTTTGTCTGGTATTACCTGTCTCTCAAACTAAGTCAGGAAGTCTTTGGGTGTAGAAATTGAGAAATCTTATTGGAAAATGAGTTATTCACTGTCATTGAGTAAATCACGCAACAGGAACATAATTTGCTTCCAGGTGTAATTCCAAAGGACATCTCCTTTGCTGAAAACATGTCTGGTGCTGGCAGAGACAGGAACAAGTACAGAAAACATGCCTCCGGAGCCGAGAAAGCAAACAAAAGAAAGCATGAGCAGGCATTCCTTGAGTCACAGAGAGGATCTTTGGAAAAGTATGTGAAGAGGGATGCCACCGCCAAGATACCCGAGGCAAAGGAGGATACAGAACCAACAAGACAAAGGGAGCCAGCAGAGAAGGATGTTGGGTATACAGAGGAGGAAAGTGAAGCATCATCTTCCTGTCATCCTAGCAGCAGTGACAAACATGACTGTGAGTCTGGAGGAGTTTTGCAAGCAGACTCTCCGTGCAAGCAGATTACTTCGGACAGAGAACAGATTCGGCCAAGCACAAGTTCTGATGCAAACCTCAGCAATACCACTGCAGTAGATACCTCACCAATAATGCCAGCCACAGTAGTGGATTATGATGACCCAGGTTGTTGGCCCCTATCCATGAACACAAAACTAAGAGACTTTCTGGTGACAAGAGGTGTCACTCAGATCAAAGACTACAGTTTCCCAATGGACAACAGCAAGAAAAAGAGAAGTTTTAATACAGCTCATTTTTCTTGGGTGTTGCCTAATGGTGAACATATTGCCCGTCGCTGGCTTGTGTATTCTAAAGAAAAGAATGCTGTATTTTACTTTTGTTGCAAATTATTCCAAAGTGGTGTACCTCACATACAGCTCACCATGAATGGGTTTTGTGACTGGTCTCATGCAACTGTACGCTTAGGGGAACATGAGCGATCTCCAGTCCATGTTGAGTGCATGGTAAAGTGGCATGACCTTGAATCTAAATTGGCAAGTAATAAAACCATTGACAGAGTAAATTTCTCTCTCGTTAATAGTGAGAAAATCAGATGGCGAAATGTTCTACACCGTCTGTTTGCTATCACGCATTTGACAAGCCATAATATTGCTTTTCGTGGTAGCCAATAGCCATGATACGCTGTACACTCCAAGTAATGGAAATTTCCTAGGATTGGTAGAGTTGTTGGCATGTTTTGATCCCGTGATGGAGGATCATGTTAGGAGAGTGAAAGATGGCACGATCCATACACATTACCTAGGCCACACAATTCAGAATGACATTATTTCAATCATGTCACAAAAAATTAGGAATGCTGTTGTTCAGAATGTGAAGCAAGCGAAATACTTTTCAGTAATTTTAGACTGTACACCTGACATAAGCCATGTAGAGCAGTTGTCAGTTATTTTAAGGATTGTTAAGGCTGCAGAAACTGATGCAGATGTTGAGATTGTGGAGCATTTTGCTGATTTCTTGGTTGTGCAGGATACCACTGGAAAAGGACTAACGGACGAGCTGCTCAAAGAACTTGACACTTTAGGACTGAACGTACAGGATTGCCGTGGCCAGGGGTACGACAATGGGTCCAACACGAAAGGACGCAACCAAGGTGTTCAGGCAAGAATCCTGCAGGAGAACCCAAGAGCGTTTTTTCCCCCATGTGGCAGCCATACCTTGAACTTGGTGTTGGGAGATGCTGCGAAGTCATGTGAAAGGACTGTAACATTCTTTGGTCTGCTGAAGAGGATTTACAACATGTTTGCTGCCTCTACAGGCAGATGGAAGATTTTGAAGGACAATGTGCCTTCACTGACTGTCAAACCTCTTTCAGATACTCGGTGGGAGTGCCGAGTTGAAAGTGTGAAGGCTGTTCGCTACCAAGCACCGGCAATTCAGGAAGCCCTGTTGGAAGTTGCAGAGGAAACCAATGATGGTGTAATTAAAACTGAGGCCATTTCTTTAGCCAACAATGATCTTGGGTCTTTTGAGTTCCTGGTCAGTCTAGTAGTGTGGTATGATATCTTGGTTGAGGTGAATGTGGTGAGCAAAATAATGCAAGATTCCAGGATGCAGCTTGACATTGTCCTGCAACATATTAAACATCTGCAGTCTTTTTTGAGTGAGTACAGGGAGAATGGTTTCATGTCTGCAGTCAGCAAAGCCACAGAGATTGCACAGGAGATGGATGTGGAGCCTGTATTCCAACGGAGACGGCAGCGCGTAGCTAGAAAGAAGAGAGCTTTTGACTACGAGGCAAGAGATGAACCAGTCATGGATGCAGAGCAGTCTTTCAGAGTGGACTATTTCCTAAGAATTGTTGACACAGCACAAAAATCAATAGAAGAAAGATTTCAACTTTACAGCCAACACAGCAAAGATTTTGGCTTCCTATACAACATTGGCCAACTAAAAGAAAAGGATAAAGATAAACTTCAGAAAAGCTGCAAAGATCTGCAAGTCTTGCTGAGTGATGCTTCTGGCCAAAATGCTGATATTGATGGTGAAGAGCTCTTTCTAGAACTCCAGAGACTGTCACAGTTGGTTAAAAGAGAAGACACGGCTCTACAGGTCTTGCAGTACATTCATAAAAACAGGTTGCTCGATCTGTATCCATTCACAACTATTGCATTGAGGATCTTATTGACTATCCCAGTCACGGTAGCATCTGCAGAGCGTAGTTTCTCAAAACTAAAGCTAATAAAGACCTATCTCAGATTCACAATGAGCCAGGAGCAGCTCGTAGGTCTTGCACGCCTTTCTATCGAGCACAACATTGCTCAGTCCCTGGACTTCAGTGATCTTATGGATGAGTTTGCTGCAATGAAAGCTAGAAAGGTTCCAATGTAAGCAAATTCTCTGTTGAAATGACCTTGACCACTAAACTGCCCATGATTTCAAAAGAGTCAAGTTAGTTCTTCTGTTGCTTTTATGTGCAATGTTTATGTGACCAGGAACTCAAATGAGCCAAGTTAGTTCTTCTGTTGTTTTTATGTACAATGTTTATGTTCAACGTTCCAAAGGTTTACAGGGTGAGGGACTTGGGTATATATTTTCCCTCATGTTCCAATGTGCAATGTTCCAATGTGCAAGTTTCTCAGTTTGACTTGGGTGTTATTCCCAATAACAAATAAAACCCTAAAGTTTGTTGAACAAGACATTTGTTCTGTTGTTACTAAATATGAATGTGCTTGTGTGATCAGGTATTGTTAAGAGCATGCAGCTATTTTGATGTGGCCCAGAGCTTTTGTATGTTTTAAATGCTTCCATGGAGAGGGGGTAGCTGGTCTGTGAACTCGTAGCCAGGATGATTCATGTCTCAGAAGAATTTTCCAGAATGCATTTTCTCACTCCTACCTGCAAATTTGAGACCTCTGTCCTGGACAGCCAGCACCCTCTGCTTTCACTCACAATGCTTTCCTGCTGCTGCCATCACTTCCACCAGGCCCGATCCTGTGCCAGCCACCTCGACCGCTCTAGCTGCTCCCCGATGGCTCCCCCGCTTGACACCTGTGGGAAAAAGATCACCAATGTAAGGACTGGGGGGGGAGGGGAACACCAAACCCCACCCCCCACCCAAACCAGAAACTGGAAGTGCCTCGGGGGCACTAAAGGGAGCCGCCTGGGGTTCTGTCGCAGGCTGCGGGCTGCAGGGCGCAGTCCTTTGGGGGATTGCAGGGGCGTGGGGGGATATTATGTTGATTAGTTTTGTTGGGATATTGTGGGTCAGTAGATCTGTGGGAGGGAGATGGTATGAGTAATTAGATTTGTGGGATATTTATCCTTGCCTCCTTTTGTTGATATTAGAGTAGGGTGCTTTGGGACTAGTTGCATTTGGCAGATAAGAGGGAGGGGAATGTGCAATATTATTGATGAGTTAAAGGTTGAAGTTTCCTCTCTCTCTCTAGTGAGAGAAGAATAGAGAGGGAAAGGTCCCATCGTGGCAGTAGGGGAATAGAAAGGATTTTGAGGGGCCCAGTGAGAGCAGGATATAGTGAGTTGATAGTTAGGATGGGGGGATTATGGGTTTTTGTGACCCCCTGTGTGGGATTTTTGTTTTTCTACTTTGTGATAATGATAGGTGATGTTGTGCATTGATATGTATTGTATGGGTTGTGTTTTTTGATAATAATTGCATATTACATATTTTTTTTTATAATTGTATATTGTATACTGCCTTTGTAAATTGTATATTGTATATTGATATGGATGTTGTTAGCCGCCTTGAGTCTGCCCAAAAATGGCGGAGAAAGAGCGGGGTATAAATTAAAAGTCCAAGTCTAAGTCTAAATATGTGAACAGGATTTTTTTATCCTGCTATGGCACTACCACTGATGGAGAGAGAGAGAGTTGTCCTACTGGAGTCCCATCCACTTACTGGATGAGATGCTAGTAGGAGGGTTCTCTCAGTCTCCAAGTGGCAGGGTTTTACTTAGCAGCAAGGAAGGAGTTCCCAGGGTAAACTAAAGTTCTGTCCATCACATCTTAAAGCTGAAAACTCTTTGTTGCTGGATTTTTGGAGGCTCCACCTACAATGGACAAGTCCCTCCCTAGAGCTCTGCCAGCCATAAGGTTCCGCCGGTCTGCCAGCGGCTTCACCACCGGCAGGCCAGTCAGCCTTTAGGGTCCCACAACAAGGATTGGCACATGGCCCCTCAAACCCTTGGGCCAGCCCTGCTACCTCCACCTGCTGCTCCAGGCAGAGGTCTGCATCCAATACCACCCCCAGACTCCGAACCTGCTGAGCTATAGGAGGGCGAACCCCCCCAATCAGGGGGGTCGACACCTCCGTCGCTCTCCCCACCAACATCACCTCTGTCTTATCGGGGTTGAGCTTCAGTCTGCTCTGCCACATCCAATCAGCCACAGCCTTCAAGCAGTGGGATAGCACCGAGACAGCAGGGTCTGGGTCCATTAAAAAAGAGGGGGACAGCTGAGTATCATCAGCATATTGGTGACACCACACCCCGAACCCTCTCACGACCTCCCCCAAGGGCTGCATTTATACATTGAATAACAATGGAGACAGAATGGAACCCTGTGGAACGCCACAGGATAAGACACGGGGGCAAGATATCTCAGCCCCCAACACCACCCGTTGGCTCCTCCCGAAGAGGAATGACTGGAACCATTCAAGAACAGTCCAGACCCCCCAGGTCACACAGCCATCTCAACAGCAGCCCATGGTCCATGGTGTCAAAAGCAGCCGAGAGATCTGGCAGGATGAGAAATGTCAAACATCCTGCATCCATCTTCTGGTGGAGATCATCAACCAAGGCCACCAATGCTGTCTTGGTGCCATAGTTGGGACAGAACCCAGATTGAAATGGGTCCAGGAAACCTATGCCATCTAGATGCGCCTAGAGCTGGATCACCACCGTCCACTCAATAACCTTCCCTAAAAAGGTAAGGTTAGAGACAGGTCGGTAGCTGACGACCACGTCCTCATCCAGAGATGGTTTCTTCAGCAGGGGGTGCACCACAGCCTCCTTGAGGCTGGGCGACAGCCTCCCCTGCTGCAGGGAGGCGTTAACCACCCTCGCCAGCACCGTCCCCAATGTCTCCCTGGAGGTTTTCACCAACCAGGGTGGGCATGGATCAAGTTCACAACAGGTGGCTCTCACAGACCCCAAGACATCCACTGCATCAGCTGGTGTCACTTCCTGAAACTCCCCCCACAAAGATGGACCAGATGGGGCCTCCATCCCCTCATCCTCCCACCTACTGCCCCCAATCCAGAGTCAAAGTCGCTCTGAATCCCAGCGATCTTGTCTGTGAAGTAGGTGACAAACTCCTCACACCAGGCCTGGGACAAGTCCCCGTCCAGGCGGAGGGAGGACGGACTGACCAGCCCCCTCACCACCCGAAACAGCTCCACCGGGCATGACTTTGCAGACGCTAGAGGACAGCAAGGTGAAAGATATTGCTGGGTGTCATCAGCATATTGATGACAACTCATTCCATACTCCCTAACAACCTCTCCCAAAGGCTGCATGTACATGTTGACCAGGAGAGGGGATAGGATGGAACCCTGTCGTACTCCACACGTGAGGACCCGGGGGAAAGATGAAAACGCCCCCAGCACCACACATTGAGTTATCCTGGCCAGGAATGAGTGGAATCATTCAAGAACAGTCCCGCCAATCTCTGCCCAGTCCCACAACCTAGTCACCAACAACTGATGATCAATGGTATCAAATGCAGTCGAGAGATCGAACAAGCTCAACAGGGTAGAATGACCCCAGTCTAACTCATGGGAGAGGTCGTTGGCCAAGGCCACAAGCACAGTCTCCATGCCATAACCTGGACGAAAGTCCGACTGCGAGGGATCGAAAAAATTAATCGAGTCTAAATGCCCCTGAAGCTGCTGAGCCACCACCTGTTCAATAAACTTCCCTAAAAAGTTAAGGTTAAAGACTGGTCAATAACTGGCAAAGACATCAATGTCCAAAGATGGCTTCTTGAGCAGAGGCTGCACCACTGCCTCCTTGAGACAGCCCGGCACCCTGTCCTCCCCAAAAGAGGCATTGACTATCCCCGCCAGCAACAGCTCCAATGTCTCCCAGATAGCCTTAACCAGCCAGGACAGGCATGAATCTAATTCAGAATTGGTGGCTCAAACAGTCCCCAGAGCATCCCCCGCATCTGAGGGTGACACCATCCAAAACTCATCCCACAAAACAGGACCAGACAGGACTTCCACTGCCTCAGACCCATTCTCTGCTAAAAAAAGTTGCATCAAAACCGTGGTGAATTTTAGCAATTTTATCCTCAAAAAAGTTCACAAACATATCACAGCGAGGATTTGATGGTTTCACATCCAGGCAGAAGGAGGCCAGACTGACCAGTCCCCTCACCACCCGGACAGCTCAGCTGGGTGGGACTTAGTGGATGCAATACGGGCAGCAAAGTAAATCTTCTTTGCTGTCTGCACCACTATGGCATAGGTATGTAACCAGATTCTATGCCGCAACTGGTCCACTTTAGTACGTGAGTGATGCCACCATCACTCTAACCACTGCCCTTCCTGTTTCATCCGCTGAAAGTCACCCGTATACCATGGGGAGCTGCGTTGTCGGCATTTCAGGAGCAGACGCCTGGGATCCACACAGTCGGTGACCTCAGTCAGCCTGATATTCCACTTAGACATGAGGTCATCGAGTGAGCAGCCCTCGAGGTCAGAGGAAACATCTGCTAGAGCTATCTGGAACCTTTCAGGTTCCATAAACCTTCGGGGTCGAACCAACCTAACTGGTTCCACAGTCTCCTGAGGGCCGACATGCGCCAGGATATCTGCCGAGAGGAGATAATGATCTGTCCATGACAAGGATACCATTGATACCTCCCCCAGCAACGGATCCCCCGCCTCAAGGCCTGTGCAAAATATTATGTCCAGGGTATGTCCTCCAACATTTGTGGGGCCCACTACTCTCTGAGACAGGCCCATGTTGCCATGGTGGCCATGAACTCACACTCCACCCCTCCAAGACTGGCATCAGCATGGATATTGAAGTCCCCCAGAACTATTGTCCTAGGAGACCGCAAGATCACCTCCGACACCAGCTCGGTCAGCGCATGTAGGGAGGCTGCTGTACAGGTAGGTGTATGGTATATCAGCAGTATCTCTACCCTGTTTATGGTTGACAGTGATCCTTTCCCTAAGAAAAATCCATGCAAGGTATTCTATGGATGAACTTCCTGGAGATCCACTCACCTTGACAGGAAAGCGCACGCTCGCACGCACGCACGCACGCACGCACACACACACACAGATCCGCTCCTGGAAAAAAGATAGCGAGTACACGAGATCTACAATAGACCAGGGTCACCTGTGCAAAGTGTTGTGCCCTTTTACCAAACCCAATAAACACTATTATAATCTCTGGCTAGAATTTCTGTTGGAGGGGAACTCTAGCAAAAAGACAATCGAGTTCTTGTCCTATCTAGTATATTTTGACTGGTCTCTACATGTTCCAAGCAGAGAAGCAATGTGCTTACCACCAGTCTCACTCCATGCTGGTTGCCTACACTACCAGATTCTGAGCTGCACAAAGAGAATTCATTTGGAAGTGCCCCTTCCATACACTTCTGCAGAGGGAGGATTGCCGGCAGAGCCACATGCAGAGAGTTCCTTCTGCACTTAGATTTCTGAGGAATAGTTCAGTTCAGCTATATAAAAAGGTTCTGCAAAGACATTAGAGCTGAAAAGAACGTATGTGATGAATAATATATCCAACGAATTAATCAACTTCAAATCAGGTTCAACAAAACAGCTGCAAATCACCATTAGGTTTCTGCTTCATTTGCAGAATTAATACTGATGTCAGTATTGTTTTGCTTTGCTATTTCAGTCACTTTGTTTCAGCATTATTTAGCACCATTTCTAACAGCAGAGCCAGCAAGAACTGTTGTGCAGTAATAAAGTAGCCAAAATACCATATTAATCAAAATACTAAAATAAAGTGGTCTGGCCATAAACCTGAAGTGACTAGAATAACAAAAGAAATACCTGAATAAATGGGTACACAGGTATCATCTTCACAGCAAATATTTATTTGGATATTTGGTGTGCTATTTGAAAATACAAAGAGTTTTCATGAATACTAAAGCCATTTGTTTCTGCTCTAAATCGAAATAAAATTGCATTTGTGTACAGGACCTCACCTTCAAAAGATGGCTATCGAACACTAGAATGGGGTTGGGAAAATCATGCTATTAAGCAGGATGGCTACATGATTTTTTTATGCATGCAAAGTGAAAGTAATGCTGCAACACTCATAAAAGAGTGAATTTTTAAGATCTCACCTCTATCCTGAAATAAAATTCTTCTTTTATGAAGCATTTTCCATAACACATTTCCCCCACTCAAAATATTGTGCAATAAAGGTAATGGAAAACTAAAACACAAGGAAGCCATGAGTGATGGTCTCAATACAGTCAAATTAAGTTAGCACAGTGGCGGGTAAGACTTTTGAAATAAATAGGAGATTGTGAACATTCAAGTACAGACTGAACAGAGTTTTGGTGATGACTCTTTTATGCTTAGTAAAAGCAGTGCAGGCTGTTTTCAAGACTAAAGGGAATCTGTCCCCTCTGGAATTTAAGAGAAGTGACAGATTATGATAATACACCTGCCCTAAACTATAATGGATAGTGAGTAGGTGTGGGGTACATAAATCACTGGAGTAACCCCCATTTACACCACCTCCAATGCCAATATGCTTTGTTGTTGTTTTTGTTGTTGTTTTGTTTTTTAAGATGAATACTACAGCAGCATTTTATAGTTAACCAACATAGACAGAGAAGATCTTGAGTTAGTTGTAACAGAGAAAGTAAATCCCTACAAATGAAAAAGTAATACAGTTGTCTCTGGTCTAGATAAGATATAACACGATAACAGTTGTAACATTTGTTAAGGTGAGAAATGGAGATGCGCCTGCAATATATTCTAGCTGGCAGAATGCACAGTAAGCTACATTATTAACACAGCCTCAGAAGAGAGTGCTCAGATTGGAAGGTAACTTTCATTTCTATGCAGACTAAAAATTAATCTTGGGCTAATCAGAAACCAATACCAGGTACATTAATGTCATTTGGGAGACTACAAGTGCCACTGATTAATCATCAACTTTTCATTTTCTCCCCTACCCACCCCGAATGTCTGGAATAAGCTGGGAAGAAGTAATGCATCACCGAGATGACAGCTCTGAAACATCAAAGTTGTGTTATCAGCTGGACAAGAAATAGCTCTGTAGTTACTGCAAGAAGTTATAAACGACTTGGACCCTAAAAATCTGAAAGACCACCTGTTTCCTCCTATTCCATTACTAGAGTTAAAATTTTGTCATGGGGGTCACGTTTTTAGTGATTTTGCCCCCCTCTGTGACTTTTTCTATGTCTCAGAGATTCCCATGATTTTTCTAAAAAATTATGTGAAAGACCCACCCCAAGGAGAGCCGAACAGCAGAGTCGGTGAGAGGCCGACAAGAAGAGTGCCCGCAGCGCCGCAGGGAAGAGCTACGACATCTCCCTGCTGATCCTTAGCCCTCCTAACCCCTGATCCAGCCACAGAGCTAACTGGCAGTGGCAGCAGGATTGAGGTCAGGAGAAGCAGCGGAGGCAGAAGGCTTCTCCAGACACAACAGGCAGCATGCGGGAGAAAGCCAGGAGGCTCCTCTGCTCCTGATCCTCTTGTGCACTGACTCCTTCCTTGCAACCTGCCTATTTGTGAGCATTCCAACCAGATGGGATCAAAGGGGATGGGAGACTAGAGAAAGAGTCAGGTAGCAGCAAATGTTGTTGCTGTCCCTGAAGGATGGAGCACTCCCTCAGTGAGAACTGCGGGTCCTGCGCTTTTCAGCTGCGGCAGAGAGAGCAGGAGAGAGGCTCGAGTCAAGCAGCTGCCAGATTTCCTCTTCCACAGCTGTGTCCTCTCTCTCCATAATGAATGTTACACACATCCATTATGTTACATTTGGCACAGGGATTTTTGCTACTCAAGAATTGGCCACTTCTGGCCAATTCTGGGATTTTTCTGTGAACCGCAGCAAAAATCCCCATGCCAAAAACATAGCACTACCTATTGCGGCCTCTGAAGTCATCCCACTGGGAGCACTCCCTTACATGTACCATCTGCCTGCCAAGTTTCCTCAACAAGGGTACTCAGGAGCATTCTTGGTGGCTACCACACCGTTGTGGAACGCCATTCCATTGGAGATTAGTCTAAGTCTAAACCTAAACCTGCTCATCTTCCAGAAGCAGTGTAAGACTTTTCTGTTTGGCCAGGTGTTTGGCAGATAGGAATAGGGTTGGGTGGGAGGGGGATTTGGGAGTGGAGGGGGTTGAGGTGATTTTGAGGTGCTTTTATGTTGAAAGCCGCCCTGAACTTTAATGGGAAAGGTGAGTTGTAAATTTAAATATATAGGATAAAGAAGTTTAACCATTCGCTCTGAAATGACTTCTTAAGAGTTTCACCCAAAATGCCAACTTGGGGCTGGGTTGACTGGGTGAAGAGATGGCTAAAGTGGAGGCAAGGGAAATTAGGGTGGGAACAGACCCAGACTGGGAACAGCTCTTCCAAGAGCTGTTCTGAAAATTAGCATTAGTTCTGCAGGCTGGGAAGGAGTTGAGGATGGGAGGCTTAAGGACTGTGCTCAAAACAGAGGAAGGAAAGGTAGGGCCCAGATCAGACATTTATGCCATGGATTCATCTCCTGTCCTTGAGTGCACATCCCCAATCATCACTTATCCCTTTCCCTGATCTCACTCTTTCAGTGCTTGAGAATAGGAACTTGATGATGGACCAGAACTCGGAACTGCAAGGGTGTGTGTGTGTGTCAATTTTTTTTAAAAACCCAACTCAGGCTTGATTTGGCCCATGAGCCATTAGTTTCATACCCCGGGAACAGACAGTTAAGAGTGATACTGCAGCAGCTGGGAGATTTGGATGGAGCAAGCAGGGAGGAGACTGGAGAAACAGCTTGGAGGAGAATTCAGTTGAACTGAGTGTTAGTGATGCAAGAGATAAGGGCAGACTGAATTCAGTTGTTTAGAAGAGGAGGGAGAGGTCTCATGGTGCAGTCAGAGTGTCTTTAAAACTAAAACTTTAGAGCCAAAGTCAGTGCACATATTTGAGAACTTTGAATTTTTAATAGGCTGAGCTGTTATTTGAACTATCAGTCCTGAACCCACCTACAGACGTGCACCCACCTCATCCAGCCAGGTCTCTGTAATACATGCGAGGTCCACAGCCCCATTCGAGATTACATCCTGGACAATTGGGGTCTTGTTGACAATGGACCTTGCATTTAGCAACAACAGACCCCCACGTGTGGACCTTGGACCTGGCTCCTCCCTCCACCCAAGTGGGGGGATGGCAAGCCGCACCTCCCGCAGGCACCTAGGTCCCTTAGGGGCGCGAGCCATCCAACCCCATGGACCATACCGTCCATGCCCAAGAACCACCCCTATAGCCAAGAACACACACCCCATTCACCGAACCCCCCTTGTTCACCTAGAGTTAGGTGAACAGTCCCAGCCTACACTATCTCAATGACTGTAGCTTTCTACCCTTATATCTCCCAAGAAACTGTCCCTCAGTTAGTAAGTGGCATTGATATCTCTCACTCTGGCTTCACAGGTTCTCAGGTAACCACACTCGTCCTTTCCACTAATTATATTAGAGTGTCAATTCATCCATACTGTAAACGTGCATAGTTATGCCACCAAAGTGGTGTATCTGTTCCGGACACTTGGCACAACAAGGAGGCACCACCACTGGTTTGCCTGCACCTTTTCCTAAATGATCCCTAGATGTGTGTCTGAATGACATCAGGAAATGTGTTCTATAACATTAGCTCCTAAATATCATCCCTGAAGAGCTAAGGTGATGACTGTAAAAAACCAAAAAGAATGCTCCTTGTGCACAGAACCCCCTCCCCCACTTCTAAAGACAACCGTCCAATCTTTCCCAACATCAAAAAAGAAGAAAAGGAGGAAGGATGCAAATATCCACAATACAACAATTATACAACAAACATTTATTAATACAATGATCTATCTATTGAGCTAAAATAAGCAAAATACAATAATAGCCCATGAATATATAATATTTAAATATATATTATATTTTATTAATATAACATTAATATTAATATTTGGATATTATACCAATATAATATAATATAATATTTAAATATATATTAGTGGACTATATTTGCATTCGTCGCCTTTTTCTTCTTTTTTGGTGTTGAAATTTTACTGTACCCAGTCATTGTCCCACTGTGCTTGATGACCCATCCATCAAGTGAACTTTTGGAATGATCCATCAACTCTCAAAGCTTGGCATATACCATGCCATACTCTGTGCCAACATGTGCCGCAAACATTGCCTGCAATGCATTAGAATCTGCATTAGATTCTGTTTGGAACAAATGAGCACCACAATGCTTGTGGCTATTATTACCAGGTCATTCTTCGCTGAATGGATTTTTATCATGTCAGGCATTTGATTATTAGCATCCAGACACTTGACTGCTAGCATCCAGTACGTGGCGTGTATGAGATGAGCCCAGCACATGTCCTATCTGCCATGCTACTCCACCATGGAAGTTTCCCCAAGTCAAATCTTAACTGTTCTTGGACCGTTCACATAATCATGTGGTGGGATGGAGGAAGTGTTCTCAGGCATGCTTGTCAGCTAACCACACCAACAGCACACTCCTACAAAGCAAAGTGTGTCTGTTCCAAGCAAGGGGGTTTTCTGTGCTCCAGCTTCTGGCCCTGCCTGAAGCAGAACATCCTCAAAACCTTGATAAAGCCCTTCTTTGTTTGAAAGCAAGCAGGGGAGGGAGGGGGCAGTAAAACTTCCCAGTTCTGTAGGGAGACGTTCTTTCCTCCAACACCTAAAATAAAATTTTCTTACAGTTATCTTTGTCCTTTGGTGTCTGGGTAGTGGCCTTATGGCTGGCTGCATGGCTCAATTTCTTCATTTATTTTATTTTATTTATTTATTTATTTGTTATATTTATTAGCCACCCCCTCATGCTCTCATCAGACATCATGTGCTGGTGATGCTGGGAAGTAATGCATGCCCTCCAACATTTGATGGAGAGAAATAGGCACGCTTCATGTCAGCCCTAATTTGCAAATATGTGCATATATTTAGGACAATTTCTAACAGCTGGCTGACTAACTTTGGGGCTGAACCTCAAAACAAAGAGGTTCAGCCCCAAGACTGTTCTTGAATAGTTCTGCTCATTCCTCTCGGGGAGAAGCCAGCGGGGGAGGCCGTGAGAGGGTTCAGGGTGCAATGTCACTAATATGCTGATGATACTCATCTGTACCTCTCTTTTTCAACTGACCCAGACCCTGCTGTTTCGTTGTTGTCCCAGTGTCTGGAGGCCGTGGCGGAATGGATGTGACAGAGCAGACTGAAGCTCTACCCCAATAAGATGGAGGTGATGGTGGTGGGGAGAGCGAGGGAGGTGTCGGCCCCCCTAATTGGGGGGGGTTCGCCCTCCTATAGCTTAGCAGGTTCGTAGTCTGGGGTGATATTGGACGCAGATTTCTGCCTGGAGTGACAGGTGGAGGTAGTGGCGAAGGCCACTTTCTACCAGTTGTATCTGGTGCAGACGCTGTGTCCATACATCTCCGGCCTGGACCTGGCCTCCCTCATTCATGCCTTCATCACCTCGAGGCTGGACTACTGCTATGTGCTCTACGTGAGGCTGCCGTTGTTCCTGGTTTGGAGGCTGCAGCTAGTGCAGAATGCAGCAGCCCGTCTCCTTTCGGGGACGGGCCGTCGGGAGCACATAACACCTGTGCTCCGGATTCTGCACTGCTTTCCAATAGTAAGCCAAGCAAGGTTCAAGGTTTTGGTATTGACCTTTAAGGCCCTTCACGGTCTGGGCCCCTCATACCTCAGGGACCGCCTCGCCCTCTGTGCCCAGAGTGGTTCCTTCAGTCTGCTGGGGATGTCTTCTTTGAGGTCCCCTGTATTAAGCAGGGGGCCACAATGGAGAGGGCATTCTCGGTGGCTGGACCGCGCCTTTGGAACACCCTCCCGGAGGAAGCTCACCTGGCCCCATGCCTTTTAACATTCTGGTGAATTTGTAAAACCTGGCTTTTCGCCCAGGCCTTTGGAGGGGGGGGAAGGAGGGGTTAGGGTTTTTTTTATCCCCCTCCACCCTTATTTATTGTATTATTTATTTTTATGTTCCCTGGTCCTGTTTTAATTGTTGTAATTTTATGAGTGTTTTAAAAATATTTTATAGTTGTATTTTTGTATATATATTTTTTGAGACTGTAAGCTGCCTCGGGCTGTTTCAGGAGGGGCGGGGTATAAATGTGAACAAATAAAATAAAATAAATAAATACTTCATAGCCGAGGGAAATTGGGTGTTTTAAAGAGGTGTTTTGAAGAGGAAAGTTTTTTGTGAAAACATTAGATTCCCATCCAGGCCATACCTTCCTCCCTCCACTGAACATTTGGGTGAGAGCGTGATGCCAGTTATTCTGTGAAGAGATAAAAAGGTGCTGAAGTAATCCTTTCCCAAGATTTCAGGGAAGTGATTTGTGCCTGCCTACTCCAATTGGTGAATTGTCATCTGGATCCTGGATGTGAATGAATGTTAGCAACAAAGCTGTGACCTGTTTAACTCATATACCTTGTTTTGCATGTTTCTTATTGCATCACCTGCACGAAAGTTACTGTATGGAAGGAATTAAGTTCTGTCTGATATTTACAACCAACACTGTTTTAAGCCTAATAATTCTAAATAGTATAGGGAAGCAGAATCCACTCCATAGTTATGTTCCTTATAGCACAAGTCCAGTTTTTCAAATACCTGACTTCCTCTAGCTTCTGGAAAAGATATCTGTTCTCCTGACCCTAGCTGAGGATAATGCAATGGTCTATGTTGTACAGGACAAACTACATGATCTCAATGGTTCGTCTGACCTAAAAACTCTATGAAATCCATGAGTTGAACTGATCCCAAGGTATTTGTTTACCCCATTGCAAGCATCAGAAAGACCACTTTAAATTGATAGATTTATATCAGGCCAACAACTGAAGAAATTCCCACTCCTATCAATAGGAAATTTTGCTTAATAATTTAGTACAATGTGGTCCTAGGGGCTTAGGACACATTCCTTTCAAAGATTCCCCCCTCCCCTCCCCCAATTCAGGAATGTATTCCTATCCACAAAATGCACTGTTAGAGGAACCATCTGTCCAGAGCCATAGCCCACCCCATGGGGAGATAGATACAGAACCGAAGGCAAGAGGCAGGCAAAATTAATAAGAAAGTGTATCATCGCAGCAGTGTCTCTGGTCTGGAATCTGAGACCCAGGCTCCAGAGACCCAGAATAGCTCACAGAAGTAAGGATTCTGAGGAGGGGTCTCAGACCCAAAGTTTATATACACATTTCAGTACAGAGCATGGGGACAATCCCATGCTCTGAGCCCACCCTGCCCGCGCACATGTACAGACAAACAGTGCGCATCTCCAAAGAGATTGTGTTGTGCAGATCCCACTTGGGATTGTGGTCTGTGTTGCTTATATATCAGGCTAGAACCAGTTAGATAACATATGGAAAAGTACATGAGGAAATTGGTACAATCACATCACAGCCTTGATAACATACATTGTTGATTAGTAAACATCCCAGAGGGGCTACATTGTTGACACTTAACAGTGCTGACTAGTAAACTAACCATTGGGTGTTTTTATACATGATGGCACTGAGTGCCGCCAAGCTTCAGTCCCGCCCAGAGTGAGGGCCCTCACTTTGGGCAGTATTTGGCACACGCACTAAACAAATGTGACAGTAGGCCAGACCGGAAAGAGGCCAGGGTGACGTGGACATTGTCCACACGGTCCCACCCTCACACTGCCAGGAGCAGCATGCCCCCTCCCTGATGGGCAGCCACGGCAGCCTATGATGCCACCGTGACTGCCCAGAACTGCCGCGGACCTGGCCAGGGGTATGTCCAAGTGGGCCAACACACTTTACGTCCCATTTTACTCCAGTCCCGAGTCCTTTGCTTGGGCCATGGCAGCACTTAGCCCAGAATCCTGTCTCCAACGGTGTTGGTTACTTCAGAGGCAATGTACAAAAACAGGGCATAGAAGGAGTGGTCCGTTCCCCTTTCAGAGGTTTCATCCTCCAACCAAGTTGGCAAATAGACCTTGGCAGATCTATCCCACATGACTGCATTGAGAACCAGCTAGCACTCTTCCATTATAAAGTGTTTTTGTCTTAATGATCACTGTATTTCCTATGCATTGTAAACTGAAGTGATGACTTTAAATGATTTCAGTGCCTGAAGGTGACCTAGGAGGAGACACTTTCATTAATATTGCTGCATAGATTTTGCAACCAAAGCTAAAACACAAACAGCATCGCACTTCCTATATCACAGCAGCGTGATGCATTACTGGTTGTCTTTCATGTTTCATCTCTGGTTCCACAACTTTATGGATGTCCCAAAAGATGTTATTTCAGTGCAACCAAAGCTAGGCTATTGTGCAGTATATTTCCTGTCCATATTGAGAGTGCATTTTCATTGGTTTTATAAATGAAACAGATGAATCAGTTGAGGAAAAAGCCTCTGAAAATGGATTTGACCATGACACAAGCAACAGTTTCCAGATGTACTGTTGTCATAGTAACCTCAAATTACTAACACCAAAGAATCAAAGATTTTTAGTGGTGTTGAAAGCAATGTGCACTACACAATATGTTACTACTTTTCATTTATTTAGTACTTCCAGTGTTCAAAATACTTTGCAATCCTTATCTAGTTTGCCCTCATAACAACCCTATGAGGAAGATCATTACTATTCTTATTTGATACACGGGGAATTGAAGTTGAGAGATAATGACTTGCCCAAGGCCACCCAGTGAGTGGCTAAAATGGCAATTGAACCATGGTCTTACAGGCTAAAGCCCAATACCCTATATACTAGGATACCTTTACCATTCACAAATTAGTGTTTGTTTTTCAGACCTTCCAATTTGTGCTAATATTTTTATATTTAGTGGTGGGTTTACCACACATTTGAATAAAAGAGCAAAAGGTAAGAGCATGTGCTTTGGAGGAGGAGGTAGGAGACCGGTTATGGAATCCTGTAAAAAGTTACAGACGACAGGCACCAGCCTACGTGGAGACATCAAGGACAAAAATCTGGCCCCTGGTATTAGAAGTTGCACAGAATTTTTCAGTTTTGCTAGTGATTCTGCAGTGATGCATGCTGAAGACAACAGCAAGGCAATTGTAACAACAAAACAGTTGTAGTGTGCATTCATATCTTACTATTAGGGATGGGCATATGCGATTCGGAAGTTCGGAGTTTGGTCCGAACTCGGCCTGTTCTGATGACTGAACACGAACCCAAATCCGAACACGAACTGGCCGAATCGAACTCAATTCCGAACGTCAAAATGATAGAACAGTTCGGTCAGTTCGGATCGCGTTTGGGTGAGTTCGGGTGGCAAAAAAAGGTTCACTGGAAGGTCAAACGTGACAGGGAGGGATAGTCACTGAGGAACAGACTTCCACACACCAGGGGGTGGAGAGGCTTGCAAGAAACGAAACTATCTGCCTCCCCCCTTCCCAACACCTTCTGAGCTAGTCACTGTTCCTGAACAGCAGGCATTGAGCAGGATTATTAGATTGCTTTAAGTTTTGTTTCAGTTTTGTACTGAAATGAAACTTAAACCTTAAACTGAAACCTTGTATTGTTTGTGATTCCCCCCCATTCCAGATTGATAGATAGATTGATAGGTTAGAGATAGTAGACAGTTGTAGGAGGTAGCTTAGTAATAGAGATAGTGTTAGTGAATTAGTTTTAGTGTTCATAGGAGAAGGCCTGTGTACTTATTAGATAATCTATTTAGTTCATAGCATTTAGAATAGTTAATAGCAGTTAGATTTAGTGTAGATAGATATATCTAATATTAGATAGAAAAATTAAATTAAAAAACCCATATAAAAACAAAAAACCAAATAAAAAACAAACAAAAAAACCATATAAAACCAAATAAAAAACCAAAAAAACATTAAAAAAACCATAAAAAAACATTTCCCAAATGGCCGAACCCAAACTGAATGGCCAAACTGAATGGCCGAACCCGAACCCGGCGAACTAACTGAATGGATGAACCGAACGCAGCCGAACCGAACAGACGAACCCGAACGGCGATCTGTTCGCCCATCCCTACTTATTATTAATATCGGAACATATGAGCAAGAGTAACAGGCTATAACGCCGCTGTTATCATTCCCATTCTAAAGCACATCTCGCTTTAAAGCACACAAATGATTATCGATACGGGTAGGTTATCTGCTTTCTGCCATGGTTCATTTGCTTAATCAAAGGATCTGACAGCCGGTCATGGATTTATAGCACTAAACTGCCTGACAGAAGATATAATGCTTTGAAATACTTGGAGATTTGTGGTACATAGTTGATCAGATGTACATTGTGTTTAATACACAGAGTTTTTTCTGCAAATCTTGCCTTGCTGAAAGGCAGAGTGTTTTGAGACTGTCTGAATGCTATCATTTAAAAAAAAAAAACCAAAAAACAAACCTCTTATTGACAAAAAACCTCTGCTGACATGTTAACTTTATTTTGACGGTAATGAGTGTCAAACACTGTGTAAGATCACCAAGGCTGGCACATGGAGAGTTATGGCAGGATCAAGTCCGGAGTCCAAGACATGGCAGGCAGGGATCTGGCAAATGGACCAGGAAGTAGATTAGAGTAGGCCAGCCAGACAAAACATGCCCAGCACACAGGCAGGGCCAGAAGAACCAGGTTCAGGGCAAAGGCCAGAAGAACTGGCTTTCAGGCAACAGGTTCAAAGTCCAAAAAGAGCCAGTCCAAAACACACATGAGGTCCAGGGGGAAAGCAGAGCCAGTCCAAAAGTCTCATGTAGACAAAAGGAAAGAGACACGGGAGATGGGAAGGGGAGACAGAAACAGATAAGCCCGGATTCCTGTGAGTTTAGGCTGGCCTTATAAACATGCCAGCAGCCAACCAGGAAGCTGAGGGAGGGACATGGGAGTGCCTTCAAGCAAAGCCTCAGGACCCTGGCCATAGTCCCTCAGTGGGACTGAGGTACTCACTGTGTTCATGGCCTCAAGAGCATTGTTAAATTCCTAGTTCCTTATACAAATGCAAGATTCCAGGCACCTTTCCATGAATCCCTCTCTTCTTCAGTAACAACACTTCTGCAAAGATTGCTCATGGAGGTTCTCCCCTATCCCTATCCTCTTTCCCTGCTCGAGCAAAAGCTAGGCCCAGCTCCAACCTGAGCCATGATCTGATGAAGACAGGTCCTTCCAAACTGAATGACCCTGATCCCAAACAGTGTTTGATGCGCTGTTAAAAGAAGGAAAATGGTAGGAGAAGTATGAGGCTAAAGCTTTCTCCTGCCTTTTTGCACCATGACCCTGTCGTGTCTCCTATGGAACACAGGAATGTCACAACACTTGGTAGGGAGCTGGGCTCTCACAGACAGAGAGCCTGGCACAAGCTTGAGGGACTTGAGCAGACAGAATGCCTGGCCTGGACCCAGCTAAATTAGTCAGGTCCCACGGGGCTGTGGTAAGAGTTCTCTAGCTACAGTCCCATCATTCTACAGTCCAAACTAGGCTCCTTTTCAATGTAATTTTCACAGAGATAATGAAACCCTTTAAAGGATGATCGCTGTGGGAAGGATCCTCAGTCTGCTTAGTATCAACCCTTACACGCATTGAGTACCATCATGAGTTCCAGTGAAGTGAAGGGGACTTACACAGGGTTCTAAAGGGTGACAACTAAACTATAGGAAGAACGTTGTGTCTAGTAGACTATTTCATCTCAGTAAAAGATACAAAACTGAGATAGATTTGTAAGGATATGTACTATGACTTTAAGACAGGAGCCTCCCCTAGGGGGAGGAAGTGGAAGTCCAGGCTAGGTGCTGGGCAGAGTCTGGCATGGAGATCTGCTAGCAATAGCTCTGAACAGTGTCTGTAGAAAGACAATTAATAAACCTTACATCACGACTCCAATACAGCCTATGTCTCTATATACCCAAACATAACATGGTACCAGGATTGGGGTACTGTAGAGAGAGACCAAACTAAGGGGCTGATCATAGAGAAGGAGGGGAGTGTTGAAAGAAAGCAGAGCAGAGAAAATGGAGGCATTCAAGGCACCTGAGAAGTTGAGATTGACAGGGAATGTGGCAGAGACCTGGAAATGCTTCAAACATGACATCCAGATCTATATGCAAGCTACAGGACTGGATGCCAAGGAAGGACCCCCAAAGGTAGCCATTTTCTTGCATGTAGCTGGTCACAAGGCAGTGAATGTTTTCCAGGCCATGCAAGTAAGCCAAGAGGAAAGAGACAGTCTTACAAGTGTCCTGGATAAATTTGAACGGTACTGCATGCCCAGAAACAATGAGACTTATGAATGATATACATTTCGCATAAGAGTGCAACAGGAGGGAGAATCCATAGAAGAGTTTTTGACTGACCTTAAAATGATGAGTCAGTCTTGTAATTTTGGTTCCCTAACAGAGTCTTTGATAAGAGATCAAATTGTGCTGGGCACAAGAGACAGCAAACTTCAAAAGAGACTCCTTGAAGACTGTGAGCTAACATTGGCCAAAGCAGTCTGCATGGCGCCCAAGCAGCAGCAGTGACGGAAGCTCGAATGCAGGTACTGGAAGGGAAAGCGGCTCATGCAGCTGTTGATGCAGTGAGAGAGGCCAGAAACATTAGGAAGCCTGTGAAAAATAATGGGAAGAGGTCCTATCAGAAATCAGGGGCTTATGAGGAAAAATATTCAACCACAGGACAAAGAGCCAGAGCCAGTGAGATGCAGAGAACATTCTGTGAACAACAGGAGGGAGCTGCAACAGGGACAGAGAAATGTCCAAGGTGAGGAGGCAGACACAGATATCAGTATCCCACAATGGGAAAGCGGTGCAATATTTGCAGAAAATTTAATCATTTCACAAAGGTATGCCTACAGGTTCGGTTTGACCAGAAGACACTACAACAATTGCAAGCAGAGTACAGCTCTCAGGATAGTTCCGAAGAAGATCTCTTCATAGACATCATGACAGAAGCAGACTCAGGTTCAAAGGAATGGACCATATCTTTACAAACTAATGGAACTAGCGTCACATATAAGTTAGATACTGGGGCCCACATAAACGTAATCCCTGAGGTTATACTCCAAAAGCTTAAGAAAAAAACAATCAAGCTTGTTAAAAGTATGACAAGACTGAGGGCTTATGGTGGGGAATTAATACCTCACCGAGGTAAATGCGAGTTAGAGGTAATATGGCAAAATCGTCCAGAGAAGATCACATTTCTAGTAGTCTGTGGGAACAAGGAGCCACTTTTGGGGTTGAGAACTTGTAAGGCTCTCAGGCTCATTAAAAGAGTAAATCAGACACATGACACACCAATTGAAGACAAGTACCAAGAGGTCTTTCAGGACATTGGCAAAATAGAAGTAGAACATAAAATACAATTAGTGGAACCAAACAACCCGGTTATCCATACTCCCCATAAAGTTCCACAGACACTGAGGAAATGATTAGGGGAGGAACTGGATCGCTTAGAGACATTAGGAATAATAGAGAAAATTGAAGAACCAACAGAATGGGTTCATTCACTAGTTATTCTAGAAAAGAAGGATGGTTCCCTAAGATTGTGTCTGGACCCAAAGAACTGAACAGATACATCAAAAAAGAGCACTTCCCATTACCCACCAGGGAAGAGACTTTTGGGGACATGATTGGGGCAAAGTATTTTTCCACTCTAGATGCAGCCAAAGGATTTTGGCAGATTCCCTGTAGCTCCAGATTGTGCATCTTCAACACACCATTTGAGTGTTATTGCTTCCTTAGATTACCGTTTGGGATCAAATCGGCTCCTGAGATCTTCCACAGGACAATGCAACACATTTTTGAGGGAATCTCAGGTATCAAGCTGTATATAGATGACATTCTCATTTGGGGAAGCATTAGGAAGAACATGATGAGAGGTTACAACAGGTCCTAGAAAGGGCTCAGTTCAGTGGGTTGAAACTCAACAGGCAAAAATGCAAATTTAGATTGAGTGACTTAACGTATCTGGGAGAAAGATTGACTGTAGTGGGAGTGCAAATTGACCCCGAAAGGGTCTAAGCCATTACACATATGCCTCCCCCTACAGATAAGGAGGGAGTACAAAGGTTTATAGGAATGATGAACTTTGTAGGCAAGTACATACCAAACATGGCAGCACATACAACTAATATGAGAGCCTTACTTAAAAAGCATACACAGTGGTACTGGGATGCTAATCTGACTAAAAAGTTTGAAGACTTAAAATCTCTCATCAAGGAAGCTCCTGTGCTGAGATATTTTGACAAGAAAAGGCCCATCAAAGTGTCCTCAGATGCCTCTAAAATAGACATAGGAGTGACCTTACTACAAAGGTATGGGGATCATTGGAGACCAGTGGCTTATTCCTCCAGGGTACTAACCAAAACAGAACAAAACTATGCTCAGATTGAAAAAGAAGCCCTCGTCTTGGTATATGGGTGTAAGAAATTTCATATCTTCATATATGGGAGATCCATTATAGCTGAAACGGACCACAAACCACTGATAACAATAGTAAACAAAGGCTTAGGCAATGTTCCCCCCAGAATACAGAGACTGTTTTTTCAACTGCAGAGATATGACATCTCATTACAATATACCCTGGGAAAAGATCTCGTGGTAGCTGATACTTTGTCTAGAGCAGCTGATAAGACCAGGCAGGATAGTGAAACAGAAGAGGACATGGTACATGTTAATGCATTGTGTTAAAACATTACCCAGTATCACCAAGGGCTTGGAGAGCCTTAAAGGATGCCACCAGTAAGGACGAGACCCTTCAGACAGTAATTAGGGCCATTTCAGCGGGATGGCCAGCAGACAGAATACCCATCCCATATGAACAGCACAAAGCTGAGCTCACAGTGATTGAAGGAGTTTTGTTCAGAGGCCACCGCATAGTGGTACCTCAAGTGTTACAAACAGGGATGCTCTCTAAAATATATGAAGGACATCTCGGTATTGAAAAATGTAAACGGAGGGCCAGAGAGATGCTGTAATGGACACAAATGAATGAGGCCATAGAAAGAAAGGTAAAGTCATGTACTACCTGCCAGGTCCACCAGGCCAGACAACAAAAAGAGCCAATGGAACTGGAACAGGAGGTCCCAAAACCATGGTACAAACTGCGTGTGGATCTATTCACATATGAACACAAAGATTACTTAGTAGTAACAGATGGCTATTCACATTATCTAGAGATGGTACAGTTAGACAGCACTTCGGCATGGCAAGTAATCTCAAAGCTCAAATTCATCTTCTCGAGACATGTTATACCACAAGTGGTAAGGTCAAACAATGGTCCACAGTTCACAGAAAGGGAACTCAAACAGTTTGCCCAGGACTATGATTTTGAACATATTACATCTAGTACCCCCAGTTAAATAACTTAGCAGAAAGTGGAGTGAAAACTGCAAAACAACTCATGAAAAAAGCATTACATTCAAATTCAGACTTTGATCTTGCCCTATTAAATTATAGGGCAGTCCCTTTACAGGTGGGGAAATCCCCAGCAGAACTCTTATTTAATAGGAAAATACATACCAACTTACCACAACGTGAATGGGGGGAGGAGGTGAACCATCACCAAATACAAACATGAAAAATAAAGGCAAGATCAAGGTAGAAAAGATACCTTGACCAGGGAGCCCGTAAACTGCCCCCTCTTAAACCCAGTGACATGGTAAGGGTACACGATGGGCGACAGTGGTCTCAGAAGGCAGTTGTAAATAGGGAGGTGGCTCCTCGATCTTATGAACTACAAACTAATGAAGGACAGGTAATGAGGCACAACAGACAGCATCTCTTACTTGTTCCCAGGGAAGAAAATGACAAAGAAGAGACAGAAGCAACAGCACTGGAGCAGATAAGAGACTCAGTAACACCTCAATCAATTGAACAAGATACAAGGGGAATAGACAGTCCAAAAAATGAACTTCGCAGGTCCAGTCGAATAAGAAAGGCACCAACTAGGCTGATAGAACAATGTTAAAATAATTAGACCAATATGTTTCAGTGTTGTGTTGTGGGGTGGGGGTTCAAGTGTTTGTTGTATTGTTTACTGTTTGTTGTATTGTTTACAGCAATAAGATTTACACTTTTGAAAAGGGGAAAGATGTAAGGATATGGACTATGACTTTAAGACAGGGGCCTCCCCTAGGGGGAGGAAGTGGAATTCCAGGCTAGATGCTGGGCAGAGTCTGGCATGGAGGCCTGCTAGCAATAGCTCTGAACAGTGTCTGCAGAAAGACAATTAATAAACCTTACATCACGACTTCAATAAAACCTGTGTCTCTAACTACCCAAACATAACAGATTCTCACCAAATGGATGGACACTAATGAGCATATCACCTTGAAACCCCAGTGGGTAGTTTCTCCTTTTGTAGGTCTTGAATGCCTCCAACACATACTAAAATGCAGAGAAAAGACAAGACATCCCCCTCCTCCTCAGGTTGCACTTGAATAGCTTGTCAGGATAACAAACAGGTAGAACCATAAAGCAAAATTTCCCAACTCGGTTCTCATAGCCAAATTAGGACTGCCTCTAAGCTCACCAATCCCCTCTAGCTCTTGGCAGATTCCAAACACAGGGTTTTGTGGGGGTGGGGGAGTGATATTGTGAGGAAGGCTGCCCCTTCCTTGATTGCAGATGAAAGAGAACGCCACAGAGTTTCAGAGAGTACATTCTAGCCCTTCCATCTCGCTGCCCTTCATTTACCCACGTTCAAACCCTGTCAGCACCATGAAGCTTGATTATTTCTTTAAAGCCATCTGAGACCTTTGCATGAAGTATGCTGATAAATTCAAAAAATTCTACGTGAAAATGCACTCGCCTAATTGGGTCTTTAATTATATCTATAGTTCACAGCAGACAGCCTTCTGCCATAGCAACATGGCAGGGGCTGGTCTTAAAGCAAGGAGGTTGCCTATGGCCCTGTGTCAGCTTGGTGCAGCCCCAGGTGTTTTGATCTTGATATGAACACCAGTTTGGCCCCGTGTTCACCATGTGGTGCTGCTTAGACACACAGCCCATCTTGGGACAAATCGGTGTTTTGCTCGCCACCCAATCTCAGCACGCAAGCACTGCCACCTCATTCCCCACGTTGTACCTGCTAACACATCATGTGATATAATCATCCAATGTTGACCAGGTGTTCAGCCGGAACATGCAAATTGTCCTTGTGATGCAATGGTGATCACATCATGTGTTCAATGGGTGACCAAATTGGTTTTGGGATTGCTATGGTGCTTACACACAACGGCCAAGCATGTGCTTAGGGGGTTTGACACCTGATCTTTGTTATGTCTAAAGACGCCCTGAATGTGTGTTTTGACCTTGATATGAACACCAGTTTGGCCCTCTGTTGACCATGTGGTGCTACTTAGAGATACAGCCCATCTTGTGACAAATTGGTGTTTTGCTCACCCCCTGATCTCAGCATGCAAGTGCTGCCGACTCATTCCCTGTTTTGTACCTGTTAACAAGCCATGCAATATAATTAGACACAATGTTGGCCACGTGTTCAGCCAAAAAAGGCAAATTGTCCTTGTGATGCAATGGTGTTCACATTGCATTTTCATCAGGTGGTCAAATTGGTGTTAGGATTGTTATGGCGCTTACTCACAATGGCCAAACAGGTGCTTAGGGGTTTTGACACCTGATCTTCGTTATGTTTAAAGATGCCCAATAGCCCACACCTGATGGGTTTCCACCTGCCTGTTTATTAGTTGTTCACCCCCACAAGTAACATGACTGCCATCTACCAGACAAGCAGCCCACGTTCATGGCATGGTATCAGAGAATGCGTAATCTGCTGTGAGGGTGATCATGGGCTAATCTGCACCCATATTTCCACGTTCTATCAGTTTGCATGTGTGCAGCCTGCTCACGTTCAGGTCCTCTAGCACCATAGAGTTGTGGGCAAAAAATTCTGAGTGTTCCAAGGAGCGATCACTTCCAGCCCCTCTCACCCTTACTGTTGCATACATAATGTCTGCCTTAAAAGCCCACCACACCATTTTCAAATATACGTTCTCCCAGCTCATCCTGGCTGGCAGGTTGTTTGGGTCTGTCGCTTGCTGTTTCCCAACTGTTCCATTCTCTGCAAAGAATTGCTGAGGCTTTCCACCACTGATGCCATTACTTAGACAGCCAGCCAGACAACAATGACCATTGCTACTTCCACTGTCCAATCTCAGGCACTTGCTGCCTACAATCCATCTGTCAACAGTACATTCCCTGGACCAAGGAAAAGACCAAGGTCTTTATTGCTCTATGGGAAAAGCAGAAGGTTAAATATGCCCCAGTGAAGTGCTACTGGAGCAAATCCATATTCCAGGAGACCTTGGCACAAATGACACTACAGGGCTACAACCAGAATATGAATCAGTGCCGGAAGCAGCGGAACCATGACTTCTGAGTTCACATTTGGCAACACAGGAAGAATTTGGCACAAGAGCTGCTCAGGGAGACCACGTGGTGGGTGGACAAGATCCAGTACACAGTATACAGGGAATAGTCAGGGGGCAAAGGCAACTGCTGCACCAGAATATGGCAGAGCGCAAGGCTGAAGCTGCCAAGACTCATCTGGACTACCAGTGGGAGGATAAGAACTTGGTCCATCTTGGGCATCAATTTGACTGGTCAGACAGTCTGCTCAAGTGTGTGAGCACAAAAATGCATTTTGTGGTTCCAGTCCATTCAGGTCCAGACCTCCCTGCTAGAGCATGTTACTTCTGTGACCACAGGCATGGTTGCATAGTGACAGGTGTAGACTTCTGCGTATAGTTTCTCAAAGTATATTTCTTGCCTAATGCCGATTATTCATCTTAAGGGTTTCTAGCTAGTAGAAGAAGCTATCTGGGTTAAGGTTGGAAGGTAGAAAATGTGCCAACTGAAAACTTCTAATTGCTAGGAATGGGAACAATGTTCCTTTTATGGTACCTGGGTGAAAATTATACGCTCATCTAAAGTGCAGCTGAGAGAAGCTATCTTGAGAGACTAGATGAAATGGGAGACACTCAAGTTGGCTTGATTCCAAACATCACTATAATTTTAAAATAAAGTCAGCACCTGTCTGATAAGGGAAATAGCATACAAGATCCCTTTGAATGGAAGCATATTGCATCCTAATCTTGGTTTCTGTCTGTGTGGACACTTTGTCAGAATTCCACTTTGCAAAGTTTGTCATTTCTTTAACTTAGTTTTATGTACCTGTGTTACTGCTTTGTGCTTTAAGTACTTACTTTTGGTGTTTTAGTAAAAGTTAAGTAACATTGTCTTTTGACATAAGAAGAGTTTTTATTTAAATCATTGGGTGTCACAGAATAGCCAATGGATCCTGCTTAATTGAGTGATTTACCCGAGCCCAGGCTACAAGGTGCCATTTCCAAACCCCCATCAGCCATTCATGCACCCCAATGGTGAACCGAACTGTCCACCTTGGAACCTCCCACAATCCACCACCCCAAGGAAAGTGCCCGACTCTACTCCTTGCTGTGCCAACACCCAGGAACAGTCCCTGGGCTAGGCACACCTCCCCCCACCCCCATGCCAATCATTCCTGCATGTCTCCCATAAACATAACACCTCAACCAGTTTGCAGGAGGAGAATTAGGAGAAGCCCCCCCCCCCCAATCCCACCACCCAAACAAGTGCATCAGACTGTTGCACTGAAGAAGAGCAGTAGCATCAAAAATGTATGTATATTTTATTGGGTTCAACAAAGTTCATTTTTTATAAAGTTTAATACAATTTAATAAATTTCATTAATTTTTTTTTATAAACCATGATCTCTGTGTTTCTTTGGGGGAAAAGGCAGAGTCCCCGAGAACAAACAGCTGCATGAGCATCCCCTCAACTCATGTTTCAGTGGAGGGTCCAAAGTCTCCAGTGTACATGCGAACAAAGAAGGGAGAACGACAGAAGATGTGGTCATCATGGTGGTTCTCCAACAACCCAGCTAGCACATACATGAAATGGGCATGGTGGTCCACTACATCCTGAAGAAACACATAGAAGAACCCCTTGCAGTTCAGGAGGTTGCCGTTTCTGTGTGGTGGGCCGATAATGGGGATATGGCTCCCATCAATTGCCTCTATATAACTCAGGAACTCCTCTCACCGAGAGCCCTCCTTTAGCTTGGCAGGGTCAACCAACCACACCACCTGGTCCAACAGCAAGTCCACAGTCACTGAAAACTTTCATTAGTATGGTGCCAGTCTTGGAGGTGCCAAAGCCAAATTACTGGGTGACAAAGTAGCAGGAATCAGAAGTGATGAGTTTCCAGATGGCAATGGAAACACACTTATCAGTGGGGGGGCAGGGGGGAACCACATGACCATGCTCTATTTCTCTAGTTGAGGCCTGAGGATCTCTCAGCTATCTTCAGGGCAAGGCACCATGGCATCCTGAAGTTCACAATCCACTCAGCGTCTCCCCAGGAGCACAGAACATTCTTTCATCGGTCCGTACTTTTCTCCTTCACACAGACAATCCTCTCAGTGGGCATCAACCACCAGCTCACTGTGTTGGAAGATCAAAGCCACATCAGCCAAAGGTACATCACAGTGAGCATAAGGTGTCCTTGTGTGGCTTCAATCTTCCCCAGTATAATATGTTGACACAGGAGGGAGGCGATATTGTCCTGAACTGTAACCCACCTCCACGGTGTGGCACAGCCTGACATCCTGGACATCCAACCAAGCAAAAGCCTTTCTGTTCTGTAACAACACATCAAGTTAATGAATGCAGTAGTCTTGAGTTTGTTGAAGATCATGATATAGAGGTGTGTGAGTATAAGTGGTGTGTGTTTGACTGGGGGATTGATGTGATCCAAGAAGGATTTCTAACACCTCAGTGGTCGAGACCCCAATAAAACTGTGATGATGCTACCTGCCAGTATATTTCTGTGATAGATGCAAGAAACTGGGTGGTGACAACATGCAGAGACTGACTGCTTTCAATTTCACTTTCACTTTCAATTTTCACTTTAGGCGTTCAATAAAGTATGTGATTTGATCAATAAACTCAGCATTATGTGCACAACAAAAGGTTAATTCCATCCATGAAGTGCTCAGAGTTATAAAAAAAACAACCCAGAAATTATGAACCTCCATGAGTTGATGAGGATAGCAGGTGCTGGACTGCCTCCTGATGTCATAGCCTGGAAGAAGGAAACAGCTGGTGTGGCTTCTACTTTCCATGATTCACCATGGCTAAGAGTCATCAAAGGGGAAGGGATACTGAGATGGATGGGGTGGGGTTGGTGAATGGAGCACAGGAGGGAAGAATGCCTGCCCATGTGTTAGGCTTGTAACACTGACTAAACCTGTGTGTAACAAATTTAAATGGATCCCAAAAGGATGGAAAATCAGTGTTATAGTACCTTTGTGTAAAAAAGGAGATACCAATGATCCCAGCTGTTATTGGCTGATGAGCCTACTACCAGTAATAGGGGAAATATATGCAAATACTATTTTAAGTCAAATGGAAATTTGGGCTTATGGCCAGAACTTTGTCACAGAGGAACAGACTGGTTTTTGCTGGTATAGTTCAACGATAGACAATTGTTTCATGTGTCACATTTGGTATCAAAGTATACTTGTATAAGGAAGTGGAATCTATTTTTGGCCTTTATTGATCTAAGGAAAGCTTTTGATTCAGTATCTGGTGAAATACTGTGGGCCAAATTGGAGGCAATGGACATCAATGACCAACCGCTGGAACTCATTTGTTGTTTTTAAAATTTAAATTTTACACTTGTAAGCCACCTCAAACTACTTGATGTTGGTGAGGTGGGGTAAAAATATTGTAATAAAATAAATAAAATAAATTATTCAACTTCACAGTAATAATAAAGCTCGAGTCAGGTATGGTCTGGATAACAGAACATCAGCCCCCATTGATATCTCAAGAGGAGCAAGACAGGGATACATATTGATGCCTCTACTGTTCAATTTGTATTTGAGTGATGTAATATGGGAAATCCAAACAGTGGAGCACTGGCCCCCTAAAGTAAAGGACTGACAGATATCAGCATCACTTTATGGTGATAATATCGTACTCCTGTCGCAGAATAAGAAAGGGCTCCAAAGACTGCTGGAAAAATTTAGTGACTACTGGAATAACAATCAAATGGAAATGAACTATGAGAAATCCCAGGTACTGGTAGTAGGGAAGACACCCCATAGGGATTGGCAGTTAAATGGAAACCAGATACAAGAAGCAACCTCTTATGTGTATTTGGGTGTCACTTTTACAAACACAGGTTAATGGCTTAGGCATAAGCAGCAGGCATCCCTGAAAGCATTATGCTCCTCAAAGGAAGTTCTGAAATTGGTGGCAACATCTGTAATCCCCAGAATATCCTCTGCCTTAAAGACTTAGAAGGCAAAATCTCAGGCACAGTTATTATATGGAGCAGAGATTATTCCTCCCAGTAGAAATAATATGCTAGAAATAGTACAAAATTAATCCCAGAGGAAATTATTGACTATGCCACAAAGTGTACAAGGAGCCATGGTATGTGCAGAAATGGGAATAGAGTCAATATATTGTCTGTACACTATTGCCATGCTAAGGTATTGGATTAAACTCTGCTCCTTGAATGAAGCAGGACCAATTGGAATGGTAGGGTTGTCAAAGGTATTGTGGGGTTAAGCATGTATTTGTGCTTTTAATGATGAACAAATGGTTTTATTTTCAGAGTTGCTGACCAACTGCAGCTTCCATTACTTTTAAAAGAAACTATGGTTGCCCAACCCTTCTGAAAATCATGTATTTTCATTTCGCCACCTTA